>VTPC01008684.1:27839-51472 GCA_011009095.1 Ignelater luminosus | reverse complement strand
GGTAAAAGGCAAAAATAGCCACTAGAAGAAAGAGTACGACAGGAGATTATTTTGAAGCAATTTTGGACAGCATCTACAGACACTAACCAGAAGAAACAGTTTGCAGCCTCGTGCATCACAGTAGATGCAATCAAACTTGAGAGGGAAACATACTCCAAGTCATAAAATTAGTGATACTGTTCGGAAATAGCAAAATTATGGTTGTATTCTAAAATTTTTAACATCGAATTTAATTATTCGTTTAAGTAACCTGCTAATGATACCTATGATACTTGTAACAGTTTCCAAATAAAATAGCGAGACCTGTATTCTATCGAAGAAAAGCAGCTACTTCAAGCAGATCATGTTAAAACTTGTAAGACTCCTCTAAAAGGTACAATCTTAAGAAAATTGACAAAGAGCATTCTTTGCAAGACCCAGCTGAGAAGATTGTTATGATAGACCTTGAGAAATGACGGTTCACACCCGTTCTAGCAAATCCCCAATGTTTTAATTTATTAAAGCTTTGAATCTTCAATCATACTATTCATGTTGCTACAGGCAAGCAAACCTATTGCTGTATGTGAGATGAATCTAGTGTGGGAAGAATCGTCAACGAAATGGCTTCTTGCTTTTTGAAATGGATGAAGACATTAACCTTACCTAGAACGCTAAAGAAACTTACAGTGTGGTCTGATAATTGTCTGTCCCAGAATTGTAATTCTGGAATGATTATGTGTTACTTTTATATTCTCAAAAATTCTCCACAACTTAAAATCGTTGAACACAAATTCTTGTTAAGGGACATACTCACCTAGAGACTGATTCAGACTGCTCTCTAGTGGAAAGACAATAGAGGAACGAAAGTCAGTTCAAAATTATGATACCATGGGACTGACAGCAATCAGTACGAATATGCACTAAGAAAAAATCTGTTACGGTAATAAGTATGGAAACCGGAAACTTACAAATTTCAAAAGTTTATAGGATTGCTCCATTTTGTCCAGAAAGAAGACACATCGCCTTCAATTTATCTTTACAATGAAACAAAAATTCTTCATCTCCGTCAATTATGTTTTCACAAAGTAGTAATATACGTATATACATAAAAACAAAAATAATTTAGTTTCAATAATAATAGTATAATACTAGATTGCAGTTTGCTGTTTATCATCATCAGGTAAATCTATAGAATAAAGAATTTACACATATTATTATGTAGTTTTCTCTAGTTTTATAACTTGCCAAAAGACCCCAAAAGTTCATCTCAAGAACAATTAGAAGTTCACAATTTTGTTTGTTTAATATCATCGATTTATCAAACCAAAGTGTAAACAGTTTTCATGTCATTGGAAACAACCCCAACCCGCAAACCCAACATATTCTTGAGAAATTGCTTTTATTACGATGTTGGTCTATTTTTTTTGTACTCTTAATTGCCCTGGTAAAGGAGAAGAATGATTTGCAAACAATAAAAGTATCTTTGTATGTTATATATCCAACAGGTTTTGTGAATCCATTCAGTCAAAACTATTATCTTAGTTGTTTGCGTGTACACGACGTAAATTGTCAGTGCCATAGCAAATTATTTGACTCTATCGTTTTTTACAGGTAACTGCCTCCCTATTCTGGAATCGACCAATCGGAG
Organism: Ignelater luminosus; assembly: GCA_011009095.1. Classification (NCBI taxonomy): domain Eukaryota; kingdom Metazoa; phylum Arthropoda; class Insecta; order Coleoptera; family Elateridae; genus Ignelater; species Ignelater luminosus. The sequence continues at coordinate 49,845 of VTPC01008684.1, read as the reverse complement.
AAGATAAAAATAAAAATCGATAAATGCACCAATCATTTTCTCTTCCCAAAATTTACCGTCTTGAAAATTTTTTCCAAAAAACAAATAAACAATATTTTCCCTGGGCAATATGTAATTAACACTGAACATGAAAGTAATACTCATGTTTCATATTTAATTTCATTTCACCATTTACAAAAGTACACCATTTTTCCAGATTCGGCACATCTTGAGCAGCGTCTTCGGATGAATGATTCTAAGCTCACGGAGGACATTTTATTTCTACCACACCATTTTGATCAATTAAACCATCGGGACTGGCACCCAAAAATGGGAAATTTTCGTCGATAATTAATCCACATTTTGAATTTCCATACTCTGTGTGAATATTTACCCTAAAAGAAAGGATTAGTTTTTTTCAACTACTATTGCACCTCTAGGTATTTTATTTTGTAGTTTGCATATTCTTTTAAATTTGGAGGCAGTAAGCCGTTTCCTTCTTTCAACAAACAATCTCGGAGATTCTTTCTTCAACTAAGTTGCTTTCTTGATTTCTTCCCTATTTGCTTCAGCTCACGAATTTAGAAATTCTGTCTTTCTCATTTCAATTAGCTGAGGACATTAATCACTTTGATAGCTGTCACTTTCTGTAGCTGCATTTGGACCATAATGAAGGTCATGGCTTTCGCTGGTTTTTCCTTCTTCCGAAGTTCTTGCCGTTAGTTTTGTCATTCTATCCTCTTACGTCGTTGGTTTTTCTAATTTGCCACAAATGTTTGAGTAAACTTCCTCAATTTACTGTCTTCTTTCACCGATTGTAATAATACGCGTTTACGGTATTCCACATTATAGGAGATGGCTGCTGCTTTACAGCGAGAGCTGTACGATCTTCTCTAGCTGTGGTTGATACGTTTTCCTGCTATAAATTTACATACAGTAGCGTTGAATTGCTCTGCTACATTATTCGACGTAAAATGTAGTAAGGTCTTGCTATGATACGTCAATGAATTTATAGCACATAGAATATCGTTCCATGCCCCAAAGAATTTAAGTTGATCCATAGCCACGTAGCAATTCGCCTGTTTTGAAGAGAAATCATTGGCACATTCTGTATGGACTCCTAAACAGTGCTTGTTATGTCACTTTTCAATAATATTATTCTTTGTTTAAATGGAATATCCTTTTGTGATCCACGATATTTTATAGCCGAAATTATTTCTGTACGTATGTTTTGGTCTTTGCTTTCTATTATTCGTCGAATATTCTTGGGGACATTTTCTTTTGTATTAGACGTTTTATTATAAATTTCTCTCATATTCTTTCCGAAATTGCGTAGACGATGGTTCGCGTATTCGATCTTTTCAATTTCGGTCTCAGGACCATAAGGCAATTGAGTTCGCAACTTCTCTAGTGCCTTTTATATTGTACTATCACGGCAAAAAAACCCGGGGCACCACACAGGTTTTAAAGTTAACCCTTGTAAATCTGTTTTTCAGTTTAAGTAAAACTATTATGTAAATTAGTATCTTATTAACTGAACTGACAAATCCACCTTAAAGCCTAATGCAAAAGAGAGAAATTTTGTTAGAACTGACGTATCTTCAGACAAATGTGCTCCGGTTTTTTTGCCGCGATAGTACATCGTTCTACTAAGCCAAGTGCTTAAAATTTAAGAATTTTTATTTTGTCACAATTATTTTTTACTTTTTTCTTTTATTTTATAGTTTGAAGAATAAATAAATAACTAGCACAGAACACGAACACTCTTGTGTTTTCTGTAAAACAGCAATTAGCCGCTATTAATTTAATTTAATGAATGATATTTTCTTATTTAATTAAAGTGTTTACAAGTACATTATGAATAGGTACCTACTTGTTATTCTCATATTGATATTTATGGTAATTTTGAAACAAAAAATATTTTGGATAAATTTTACAGGAAGAGTGACATTGCAAATAAATTTGTTTATAAATCCTTGGCTCTGAGCTAGTCGACATTCATCATGGAAGGTGACGAGCCTTATATAGTTTATAGCGGTAAGTGTACTTGACTAGCATACAACACTGAGAAGCAACGCCCCGCCGTTCTTTCAGAGTGTACTTAAAGTGGGCACTAAGGTACGAGAGTTCTCACATCTAGAAACTATAATTATAGCATGAGAAAAGAAGAAACGCATTCAGCATTCCCACAGCTTACTATATTACATCTTGGCTGTGATGAGATTAAAAAGATAATCGGCAGAAGCATGAACGTGCTAATGGGTAAACCTTGTTTTGGGTAAATCCCTCATAATCTAAAAATAATAACAGCCAACCTTCTAAAATGTTATATCATGTTTTTGTTTCATCAGAAAATACTTAACATAAAGCAGTCTCTAATTCATGAGCCGTGACTAATGTCGCTAATGTGGGTATATATTAATCAGAATAACTCAAGCTCTTTTACTATTGTGTGTACTTTTTCACCAAATCTTTATTCAAAGGCAATGGTGTGGTCTGAGGTTTCAAAGGCACTTTGTGTTTTCTTAGTTCTGGTTTCTACAATCTTTGCGGGTGGTCAACTTGATCTTCATGTATGTAACTAGAACGTACTTAATCCATTACACTTAACATTAAACTAAAATCTTTCTGTTCTTAGTTCTTTCAAAATGACTATCATCTTATTGTCGAAAGAGCTGAAATATCTTACTATAACAAAATCTATATGAAAACTGCTTCAGTTGTTTCCTTCAGATATAACCGTACAACTATTGCAGTAAATTTAACTCTTCGATTCAACATTGATGTCGGTGCCAACCTTGAGGTAAAGTATTCTCGAACAGTATTAGCTAAGTTATAAAACTTTAAAGGCTGTTCTGCAAGCTTACAGATTCGCAAGTAATGAATATCGAGATTTCCCTTTACGCTTTGGAGACACGGTTTGTAGAGCTTTGGATGCAGATTTAAGTGGAATTAAACAAATGATAGCAAAATGTGGAAATATGTCCGATTGCACATTCTTTAAAGTAATTCTGCATGGCATCAATAATTGTAAGATGAAAGATATTTGTAAAAACTAATTCCTTTTAGGACAGAACCTATCATGTTTGCAATACGGTACCTGACGAATCAAAGCTTCCACCTTATATGCCATCAGGAAGATATATGCTGGAAATAGAAATGAGTTATAGATCTATGAAGTTGTTTGCCTGGAAAATCTATCTTGCGATAACTCGTCCAGAGGTTAAAAGATATGAATAAATTTGAAACGGCTTAAAATAAAGTTCTGATAATTATTTACCTGTAGTAAAAAGGCATGTAATTGAAGAATAGCCAATAAAATCTAATTACTTATGTATATTCTTGGTCCTAATTTTAAATAAATAGTACTTTCAACTTGAAGGGCTTCAACTTGTATTTTTTAATGATTTTAATCAATTATTCTATCTATCTTTCAATTTCATAATGTTGATTAAGTATTTACAAATCTAATTCTGACGTAAGTAATAAATTCGAACTTTATATAATCGTTGAAGACCAGGATACACAGCTTCTATACTAGCTATACTAGGTAGCAAGACGTCTTCTTAAATACCAACGTGCTCTTCGGCTGTCATGCGGGGACTGGTCCGGATTAACCCTCCAGGTCCAACAGAGGACATGCACCTTATTGTGACTCGAAGAATCTGCTGCTGAAGGTAGCGCGTGTTGTTCTGACCATCATTTTACAATATTCTCTTCGGCTACCATAATCTGATGGTGTAAGTTCTTGCACAGCCGTTACTTTGTAAGGACATAACTTCAGTTGTTTTTTAAAAATTTTCTGACGAGTACCTAAAGGAATATTTGTTGGAAGTGAAATTCTGTTTATTTCTTTTTATATTTTTAATTAATCTTTCCTTCAATTTTTTAACATTGTAATTTTCGACTTCACATTTTGTAAGTTATTTTCTAGTTCAACATATTTTTCTTCAAGTTTAGTAATTCTTTCTGAAATGATGTTAGTTATTGTAGAAATTATGGTGTCAGTTAATTTCTTTTTCCAGACATCATCAAAAATTTCATACAGTACTACATCTTTTACTAATTGTAAGTCTCTTTGCGCTCTGGTACCCGCCACTGTCACTTCAAAAATTGCATTTGCAGGAGAATCAAAACAGCACGTCAAAGCCATTCAAGCGTGCATTACGGAATTCATTCAGATAATCTTTGGTATGGATCCCTCTGGAAATAATTTTGTTCTATCGTCGGATATTGAATACTGCGACTTTTTTGTTCATCTGCATTACATAATTCTTTTGTAGAATACATTTCTTTTACCAAAAACTAATTGATTGAAACTGGATTTTGCTTTTGAATCACTTGCTTTTAAATTTTAGTAGAAATCTTTCTTTGAGTTGAATCAGAATTGTTGAATGTTGATAATGCTTGAATTTAGAAAAAGTCAGGATACGTTTCTTTTGTACGTTGTGTTTCAGTAAGAGCATCTGATAATTCAGCAAAATCTTGATCTGCTACATTTAAACCTAATTGTGGGTCAAGGTTTCTTATAAGGTGTTTGATTCCTGAAGAATTGCGAAATAACTTTTCTTGCAACTAACTACATAATAGGATATTGTTAAGAATTTGGCTAATTTCGTGATAATACTGAACACAAGGCTTACGATTTTTTTTGCATTAATTAAACTGAAACTTAAAGATTCTATATCTCGATTATCTCCAAAATGGTTGGTTAAACAATCTTTTAATTCGGTCCAAGTTTCAGGATTGTAAACAGCAATTTATTTGTATAGCATTGATCCGGAATTTTAGTTATTAAAAAATTAAATGACGTTTGTTCTTTATTCGCATTTCGTTCATCTGGGTTTACAATCTTGCACGGTGCTTTCGTGTGGTAAATAGGGTGGTGAGAAGTGCGTTTGTAATTTTAATTGTCTGATTCTTCACTGAATAGCGCCTATGGTAAGTTACCTCATTTGCACGCCCCTGTTCCGGCCTTAAAAGGTATAGAACTACATGCTTTTAATTCAAAAAAATGCAGATTATGTTTATCACTATTTTTCAACATAATACATCTTTATTGTCAAACTATTATTACATTTTGCACGCTATTTATTTAGATTTACTCATAATTCTTAACCTCTGGACGTGTTATCGCAAAATAAGCATTTGCGCTAAACAACTGGATAGTTTCATAACTCACTTCTATTTCTGCCATGTATCTTCCTGTTGGTATATGCGGGGGCAATTTTGATTCGTCTGGAATCGCATTACAAACATGGTAGGTTCTATCCTAAAAGTAATTAGGTTTTACTCTTGCTTAAGTGTGTATAAGTAAAATTACTTTAGAAAATAAACACTGAGTCATATTTCCACATTTTCTTGTACATGTTTTCACTCCAGCTACATCTGCATCAAAGCCTCTACAGACTTTGTCTCCCACTCGTAAAGGAAATAATCGATATTCATTACTTGAGAATTTGTAAAGTTGAATAACAGCCTTCAATATTATGAACATTTAACAGTGCAACAGTTAGTGAGAAGACTTTACCTCAAGGTTAGAGCCGACATCGATGTTGAATCGAAGAGTCGCATTTAGTGCAATAACCGTACGGTTATACCTGAACGAAACAACTGAAGCAGTCTTCATGTAGTTCTTATTGTAGCTACTCATTTCAGCCCTTTCTATTGTAAAATAATAGTCATTTTGAAAAAACTAAAAAGATAGGTTTCAAATTAGCATTAGTCATTAAAATCAATATGCACATACATGCAAATCCAGTTTCTTTTCCGCCAAGAATTTCGAAAACAGAAGAAGAAAAACAAGAATTTCCTTTGGAGCTCTTGACATCATTGCTTTTGTATCACGACTAAGACAATACTAAAAGTTCTCTATTCGTAGGAGGGCGTATAATAATAAACTGTAGTATCTAAATGTACTTGTGACAATCGTTACGGTTGATAAATTAGGACATTTTCCGGACAATTTGATGTGTTTTACAAAAACAAGCTCATTAAGTCATTAGGTGTTATTTTAATGAAACAGGAAATATTTTGAAAGGTCAACAATTGGTACTTTTAAATTATCAAAAATTTATGTAAAACAAGATTTGTCCATTCACAAGTTCACCATTTGCTTGGCATTTATTTGAAGTCGTTAAAGGCATGTGAAACAATCGAACAGGGCACACTTAAATTGTTTATAAAGTAATTATTTTTTAATTTGTAACAACTTCGTTTAATATGCACAATTTAGGTTAAATTTACAATAATAACTTTAAAAACTTTCTTTTCTTCTTCGTTACTAAAATAGCTTTCTTTTTTACTTTTATAAAAATTAACTAACTCAGAAACTTATAATTTTCTTTAAGGTTGGGATATTGTAAAAGGAGAAGTACCTATAAATAAGGAAAGCGAATTTTGCGGCGGGAGATGCTGAACCCTTTTAACTAGCAGAAATACTATTCTAAATTTAAAACTGCAGTTGTAGAAATCTGTTTAACAACATTCCTGTTAAATTCTTTAAGGGTTGTATTTAATACCACGAGAAGAATATTTCCATTTTTGCGATAACGCCGAAGCATACGAGAAGAGCAGCAGGTAGAACTGAAATATAAGTGAACAAAAGAGGTTGTAAATTAAGAGATTTGTGAAGACCTATTAGAAACTGCTTTATGACTTTATTCTAATATTTCACTTGTGTTGGTTTCGTTTTTGTAACAGTCCTTGATTTGAAAGTTCAAATCATAATAATTTAGAATTTGTATTTTAAAAATTAGTTGGTTCTGTTTGCGATTTCTTGAAAAGCAGTGGGTCACAATTTTATTATTACTTTCTTTTCAATGAACTCAGATTAAAATTGGCCTGTTGTATTAAATGAATTTCATATATTTATATCTTGGTTATTTGTTTGTTACATTATTTATTGTTCGCTATTATTATATTGGTTAGGTCGTATGCTTTATCATGATGGTAAATCAGAATTCTAAAATGTGTATTTATTTATTTATCTTTGAATGAATTCTAAAAAAATCTATGTTTAATGATCCAATTTTTAGATTTTCTTGTTTATCTCGTGTCAATAGGTAAGTCGGTGTAAGATTCAGCATTGCCTTGCTTTATGACTTGTCAGTCAGCATCAGCTTTTTTTTTTGTAAGGTCGCTTATTAAGGTAACTAATACGAGTATATGCCCAAAAGTAGATTCTGTCACTGAGACACATCATTATACATACACTAGCGCATAGACCATAACTGGAAAGATTGGCAGGTAACACATGCTTTACGACATCAGACATAAAATCTAGTTATTTCCAGTTGCAAAGAGAAAAGGAAAGTCGTTCGTGCACTGCGTTTATAATTCCACATGGTCATTACCAATATAAAAGAGTTCCATTTGGGTTAACCAATGCGCCAGCGGTATCCCAGAAGGCTATAGATGGAATCCTAGGGTCATTAAGACTTACATTTGCTATGGTACATTCATATGGTGTTCTAATAGTTTCCAAGAGCATAAACGAAGGCTTAGAACAACTTGAAAGTATGCCGAAGACCTTTAGATCAGCAGAAGCTTATTGCACGGACACTTTCTTACTCTGCACTTTAAGAAGTGTTTAATGGTCAATTACTTAACTGACAGACATTATTTTTTGGTGTTATACGGTACGGAACCGCTGCCGCGTTACTTCGCAATACTCGTCCATTGTTATTTCTAGTGTTTTCTATTGATGTTACTCTATCTCATTAGGTTGTGGCGTTTTGCCTCATCCTTTCTTTTTTCTTGGTCTTAATTATGTTTCGTAATTGCGCTGTGATGTAGTCCCATTTGTTATTTGTTCTTTGGCTATATGTTCTATGATTCTTCTCTGGTTATTCCATCTTACATAATAGAATAGTGTGTGCTTTGCCGTATCTATTTGTGGGCAGTACCAGCACGTATCGTGCTCCATTCTTTTAAATTTTTTAGGTACGCCGCGAAGCATCCATGCTCCGTCAGTATTTGTGTGAGGAAATAATCCACCTCTCCATGCTTTCTTTCTGCCCATTCCCTGACGTTTGGTATTAGCTTCTTTGTCCACTCCGTCTTTTACGTTTGACTTGTCCATCGAGTCTGCCACGCATTTGCAGTGTTTTCTATTATTATTCTATTATATTGTCTTCTCTCTTCTCGTATCTCCGTGTTCTTTCGTTTGCCATGTACTTGTAGTGCCTGTGCCTAGGGACTGTTCTATACGCTGAACAGACTCTTAATAGTATTCTACTTTGGCATCTCTTTATATTTTTTTGCAACGCTAGTTAATATAGCGACGCCCCTTATAGTAATATTTTCTGCTTCTCCGCGCACCTCCTCTGTTTGACATTCTGCCTAATGCTATTGCCGCTTTTGCAGCTTTTTCTGTGGCTTTCTTCATGTGGCTCGTTATTGTCATCTTCCTACTGACCTGTATTCCAAGATATTTTATTGTTTCACTCGTTTAAATGTGCGTATGTTGTTCATTTTCTACATTCAGTAGTGTAACCTTTCTTCTACCATCCAAGAGAACTGCTTCTGTTATCCTTGGTTCGAGCCGTAGTTCTCTTGTCTTCATCTAATCACGAATAAGCAGACTGGTATGACTAATTTTCGTTTCCAAATCTTTTTTTGTTCTTGCCCTTGCTACGATTGCCAGGTCGTCCTCAAAGGCAAGTAGTGTCACTCCTTACTGTACTCTAATTTTAAGACCGCGTCATAGTATACGTTACAGAGTAGTGGGCCGAGCATCGATCTCTGCGGTACTCCGCATGTTACATTGATTTGCCGCTTCTCACTGATGTTCAGTTTTCTGTTGGTGAAATAACTACATATTATTTTAATGAGGTAAGGGCTTATTTTCCAAAGCCTTGATTCCTCTACGATACCTCCATAGATGTGATGCAGAGTTAAAAGCATTTTTTACATCTAGTGCTATTTTGGCGCATGCATCTCTGTATTTATAGTCGCCGTCATTCGCTTCTTCGACTATTCTTTGTACTGTCTTTAGGGCATCGACCGTGGATTTCCTTCTTCTATATCTGAACTGTCTGCCTGAGAGATCTTCTTTATCTCTCATCTCTTCTTCTAGTCTGGCTGCTATTAGTCTTTTTAGCAATTTTCTAAATTTATTTATCATGAATAATGGTCGGTAGGCTTTTTCTTTTACTTGGTTGTTGCCTTTTTCTATAAGTACAAGTGTACTGTCACGCTTGGCTTGCGCCTCTTGCTTCAAATTTCTTTTTTTTTCCTATTTAGTGAGTGTTTTCTCTTCACAAGTTGTTACGAATTATTCAATTATTCAGCGTTTCGTAGTCCCGCCAATACTCAAGGATAGGGGTATTAAAATTAACTTTCCAAAACTTTGGTCCTAAGCCCCGACTCCTGCGCCACATCTGTGGTGCAATATGCAGCGTCTGAACTGTTTATTGTTCAAACTCCGAGTGCAAACGATTTCTAAATATTTTGACAGAATAATACTTTTTACATATTGAGCCACAGTTGTGAGAAATTAAGGTAGTACGTGCTTTTGTGCAGTTGGTTATTTTTGTAGCCGCTTTAGATTTATAATAAACAACTAGCTTGATATTAGGCGTGAAGACTTTAGTATTGTGGTATATCAATTTAAAATTTAAATTTCCCGGGCTAGAAAAGAAAAATAGGTACTTATTAAATGACAGAATGAAGAGGGAAATTTTAACTAAGTATGAATAAACTTGTGAATTTTTTTATTTTGTTGCGTTTAATGTAAATTAAATTTAAGCTTTTATCTTACTCATATTACCACTAAGTACTGAATTTTTTAAAATATAGTTGTGGGAGTAGTAAAGGGAGGTTGTGATATAAAGAAGCGAGAACAGCAAAAAAGGGTACAGTACTCTCTTAGTCCCTTTGTCTCTGTTTTAAATATCATAAGAAAGTGAAAAAGCACAAACCATTTGCACATCATTGATTGTGTATAACTTCTGGATGTAGCATACTTGAGAACGAAAAAAGAGATGGAAATACAAATACGTAATCAAAGATATGCATATGGGTTTAGTGTCATTTTATTTCCTTATAATATTAAAAAAAATATAATTATCAGTGAACAAACTATATTTATAATTAGAAAAAGATTTCTTGGAAGAAAGTTAAAATTATTGTATAATAGAACCTATCTATCGTATACCTAGTCGGTACCGCCCAGACAAAGAAGATGAGGTATATGGGACTGTGTTATTTGTATCTATTGAGTTATTTCACACTACTACTACCGTTATGTTAAATTTAGCATGCTTAGCTTCAATATTTGTGTTGGTTTTGGGTCTGTTCTTTGCTATTATGAACGAAAACTATAATAACCTGTTTTTTAACAAAGGATATACACTTCTTTTTTTCCGTTTAAAAAGAACCTATGACCAGATTTTACGGGAAGTAATCAGTGGATTTACCCCATATATAATCACTTTGTACGAAGTTTTAGTTATTTCAAAGTATAATTTATTTGCCACAAAATTTATGACAAAAAAGGTGGTAATCCACAGCGACCTCTTGTAGGTGAAAGCCAGACCAACATCGTCTACCGTCAGCATGCTTTCAACCCTCAAAACAAATTACCTGTCTGTATTTTTCACCGCCATTTCTAAATCTATTAATTTCTGTCGTATTTTTTTATTCGCACAATACACCTAGATTAGCTTATTATTGGGCGTGGTATTTTCAGAACTCGTAAAGCGTGGTGTTTAATTTATGCATAGATACTTTATATTGCTATGACAACCCGTATATGGTCTAAATTAACTAATTTTCAGTCAATTTATCACTGATTCAAACTACTGATTTTTTAATTAGGTTTTTCGAAAAATCTGTGACTTCTCACATTTTAAAATGGCCTATGCATAATTCTCAAAGTCTCTTCTTTATTTCAAGGTATATTTAATAGTCAGGGATCAATTATTTTTTGAGATATGTTTGAATAAAGTAGGGGTACTTCCTTATGGCATTTTTATATAGGAATATGCCAACCTTAATGGCAGAATTTAAACATGACTCTTCGTTTATGTTGTTATGTTAAAAATTGTGACTACAATTTAACATTTTTAAGTATACAAATAAATGTTATGATCTGAATGATTGATTTTTAAAAAAAGGAAACGAAGAGAGTCAAAGAAAAACAACCTTTGTTTTGATTAAATTTACATGAGAACGTTGTAGCAGACAGGTAAAGAGTGAATTGCATATTTGAATTTTTATTATTTATTATTATCTAGAACAGTACTTAACTTGGCTTTACCACAAGATTATAATATTCAAATTGATTTTACTTTTTTCCATTTTAACAAAATACTTTTCATTATTTATTCTTACATTGCATTTCGGAAAATTTAGCACAGAATTTCCTATCAGATTAATTAGATTTACTTTTCCACAATCGAACCATGTTATTAAATTCAAGTCGATAATGTCATGTCTTCCCAAGCTGATAAGTCGTGTACTAAATTTAGTTCGTTTTGACAATACGTCTAGTTGAAATAAATAATAACTCATCGTAAAGCACTTTTGTGTAAAATAATTTCTTATCCTGTTATTTTCATAATCTAATGTGTTCGATGATTATTGTTGAATGGACCTTTTCGACTGGAGAGTTCCCCATTGATAACATTGGAATTGTAAGTTGTCTGCTGAGTGTTTCCTGTTATGCTCATTTTTAGAATAGAGGGATGCCTATTATAGTTAGTAACTTGACAAATTTTGCATACATTAATATAATTTCGAATCAATTGTTTTAAATTTTGAAAGTGTTTAGTTTTCTCCTCGTGATAGTTTCGAATTAATTGTTCCTGTTCATCTATCTCTATTACATCTTCTTCAATTTTGTTAGCTAATAAGATTTCCAGGTTTCTAAAATTCCTAACTACTTCACTGTTAAGGGTTTCTAACAAGTTAGGAATATTAGACTTGATAACTATCAACTTGTTTGGATTGGCGTATTCTTTGATAAATTGAAAATATGCTTGTTGTAAATTTCTACTGTCCAGTGGAAAATATTTTTTAGTGTTGTTAAAGATTTTTTCTGTTTTTGACAATTCCACAATTTGGCTTCTAAAGTGTACGTTGTGTTATTTCGTCTAAACTAATTACATAATAGTCGTCCTCGTCTAGCTTTACCAGCATCGATAAATTGTCATCATCTCGCGTATCTTAAATAATTTGATCCAAAGCTTTATTCAGTTCAGCGTTTTCTAATAAATTTTGAATTATTTGGCTATCATCTTTGTTTAAAAGGGCACTCTTGTCTTTTTCTTATTGAGACTTTAAACAGTAGAATATTAACGTCCGCCGTACCTTTAAATTTTAACTAAAGATTTTTATTTTATTGTGTAGTGTATATTTTTTCTTATATTCTCACAACAGAAAACAGAATCTCTAACAAATATGTACGTCCAAATTTCTATACATTTTACTTATTTACCACAAAGGTTTAAGTTATATTTAGTTGCCCTGTAAAATGAAGTAGTATAAATCAGGCGGAACCATATCGTAAAAACTATATGGCACCATATGAAAAATAAAAGGTTAATTATAGGTTAATTAAGTGCCCCATTCCTAAATTTAAGGCACTTCAATTTTTTGTTAAATTAAAGGTTCCGCTAGCTTTAGAAATAATTAGTGGAACTTATGACACGGACTTAATAAATCTGGATAAAAGTAGTGAATAATTAAAAGCTAATTAAAGGCTTCACGATGACATCGCAAATCTTTATATTCGACAATTTGTTAACTACTTCTGTTGAAAACGAATCAAACCAAAGTGATGGAGTTCACTTAGGCGAAAACAATGGAAAGAGAATTTAATTTTTATAAACAATACCGAGAGCCTTTAATTAGCCTTTAATTATGAACAAATAAAATTTTTAAAATCAGGGTCGTTGGTGTGAGTACTTGCACCCCGGCCCCCGACAACTAACTAAGACCGCAATTATTTTGAAAAAATCAAACATAAGTCATCTTCTCTAGCTGATTCTCGAAGCATTTAATTAGTCTTTAATTATCTACTAGCAAATTTTTCAAAATCAGGGTGGTACGTGTGAGTACTTGCACCCCCGCCTCCGACAACCAACTTAGACCGCAATTATTCTGAGAAAATCAATCATGTCATCTTTTCTAGCTAATCCTTGAAGCCTTTAATTAGCCTTAAATTAGCTACTAGCAAGGTTTTCAAAATCAGGATCGTACGTGTGAGTCCTTGCACCCCCGCCTCCGACAACCAACTTAGACCGCAATTATTCTGAGAAAATCAATCATGTCATCTTTTCTAGCTAATCCTTGAAGCCTTTAATTAGCCTTAAATTGCTTTCGTCAAGTCTGGATTATTTATAAGTGGTTTATAGGTGAAAATTCATTGCTTACCGCTTAGCGGAAATTCTAGCTTTTTAAAAAATTATGAGCAAGAAAACTAAAAATTCTAATTTTTTATGATGATATAATTTTATTACCCACAAAATTTAACCAAATGATGTGAACGGCGGCATTTCAGAAGTTGAGAATTTTTATTTTTATATTACACTCCCTTCTAGCTTCTAGTATATTTTTTGACACTTCATACAGGGTCGAAACTGCAATAAATTACATTTTTGCTAGTCCTTTACCATAAAGATGAACTGAATTACACTTTATTTTCAAGGTAAACTTAGCCCTACGGAATCTACAAAACAGTTATTCGCGCCTTCGTCTATTATAGTGAAAGAAGAAGATAACGAATTTTAAAAGGTACAGGTTTATGATTTCTGATTTAAGAGGTTATTGTGGTGTCTTTGAATGAATCTTTCTACCTATTGCTGCATTTCCTGAGAAAGGTCGAGACAGTAGCCCTACATCTGCTTAAAAGGATTAATTCTAGAATTTTAAATTTCTTAAATTACCTTTAAAAGGCGCCGAAACTTTCTGTACGTGACAATTACAAAAACATGCTGCACTAACGGCATTGTGCTAATAGTAGCAATTAATTTTGCGATGCTTATATTTCATAAAACTGTAGGAGTCGCAAAAAATCGGTTCAATAAAAATTGAGACGGCCAAATCATAACCGAAATATCTTTTTCAAGTGTGTTCAAAATTTGTTTCAAAGGTACCCTTGCCAAAAATCTTCAAAAATATAGAAATTTTGTCAAGAAGATTACAATTAAACAGATTTCAGATGCATGAGGGGTCATAACCCACCAATTATTCGCATTATCAGTAATTAAAATTTAATTATATTTAATTAGAAACAGTTAGATTTATTATTTTATTGGCCAGATTTTAGGATTATTATTTAATTTGTGTGCGCGTTAGATTATGCTCAGTTTTCCTTGCTTTTTCTTTTGTGATGTTATTATTCTTTTCCTTTTAAGTTTTAAGTTCTGATGTCATGTTTGATTATGTTGATTAAATAATGTTAAAAAAATCTGTTGTGTTTCTTTTTAAATACACAAAGGTGTCTTCGAATACAATGAAACATCAGTTAAATCCACAACAAAATTTATCTTTTTTATATGAAAAAGAAATAAGATTCGTACAGTATTCTACAGTTTTTCGCAAAATAAGCTTCAACTGTTAGTTTTTAAAGGAGTAGGTGCCACTAATCACACTTACGGCCCTGATTTGAGAAAACTGGTTTGTTAATAATTAAACACTGTTTAACGGCTTTAAGAATTCGCGGGAAAAAGATTAGTACTGTTTAGCTTTCTCAAAATAATTGCGGTGTAAGTTGGTTGTCGGGGGCAAGGTTGCAAGTACTCACACGTACCACCCTAATTTTGAAAAACTTGCTACAGGATAATTAATGATTAATTAAATGCTTCGAGAATCCACTAGAGAAGATGACTTATGTTTGATTTTTTCAAAATAATTACGGTCTTAGTTAGTTGTCGGGGGCCGGGGTGCAAGTACTCACTCCGACGACCGTGATTTTAAAAATTTTATTTGTTCATAATTAAAGGCTAATTAAAGGCTCTCCATATTGTTTTTAAAAATTAAATTTTCTTTCGATTTCTTTCGCCTAAGTGAACTCCATCACATTGGTTTGATTGGTTTTCAACAGAAGTAATTAACAAATTGTCGAATATGAAAAATTGCGATGCCATCGTGAAGCCTTTAATTAGCCTTTAATTATTCACTACCTTTATCCAGATTTATTAAGTTCGTGTCATAAGTTACGCTAATTATTTCTAAAGTTAGCGGAACCTTTAACTTAACAAAAAATTGAAGAGCCTTAAATTTGGGAATGGGGCACTTAATTAGCCTATAATTAGCCTTTTATTTTCCATATAGTCCCATACAGTTTTTACGATATGGTTCCGTCTACTTTATACTACTGTAAAATGACATTGTCTGACAATGAGTTACGATCTTCTAACTTGGACAAGCCGGAAATAATGTTTGTACATTACTTTCAACTTTCTTACGCGCGCAATCATTTTACGTTCGAAGATGTGTTGTAACGTATTCAAATGGATTTTATGAAATTTTTTAAATTCTCATCTTTGTTTAGATTAAACTAACCAAAAACTGCATAGTTAATGCTAACTTTATTTTAAAATATTAATTACTAATGTATCTGAAGGTACTTGTGTTCTACTTAAGTAGCTTTTACTTATACGTACTTCAAAGAAACAGGCTCTAGTAGTAGCAGTTTATAGTTTTCAATAAGAATTAACGAAAAATAAAAAATATTTCTCACCAGATTCCAACGAATGATAGTTACGAATTACCGCGAATTGAAGACTTACTCTATGAAGCTAAAAAAATGTATACGCTATTGGTAAGCGCGCGTACGTGAAAGTGACTGTGACAAAGGCAGGTTTAGCTGATGGAACTGTAGCAGCATATTTGGACAATACTATAGTGATTTCTAGTAGTTGTAGAAAACATTACAGAACCTACGTACGGTATTTGGACGTTTATGCTTGTTGAAATTGCGAGAGCATCGTAGTGAAATATTTGGGACATGTGATCACAACGGAAGGATAAAATAAAGTGTTAATCTAGAACGACGTCCTCCAAGAAACGTCAAAGAAGCTTATACCGTTCTGCTCATAATATCGGCATTTTGTGTCACATTGCTCAGAGGTAGCCCATCCATTATCAGCGCTGACGGAAAAGAACGATGTATGGAATTGAGGTGTCATGGAACAGACAGCTTTTGATACATTAAAAAAAACTTTTTACTCAGGCACTTACTCTACAGCAGGCCGAAAATGCTAAACCTTAAATCCAAAGGAAGGGTAAATCGCGAAAAGTACTACCGCAAAGAGTGGTTTCAGAGGAACAATCAACTGAAAACGAAAGACAGAACAGGAAGCTCTTGCAGATGTATGGGCTGTGAAGAAGTTTAGAATCTACATTGAAGGTAGCGAAGTGACTTTTGGAAGGAATTATCAGCCGCTAAAATGGTTATTAACACTGAGACTGCCAAATGGTTTCTTAGCTAGACGGCTCTTAAACTGTAATCTTACAGTATCAAGATGAAGTATGGTCCTGGGAAATCGAACTTATAGTTGTTGACATCCTATCTCGATTACAACGTGTGCATAAAAAGAAAGACAGTTGTCATTTGTGTCCCGTTTCCGCCGCGATGCCTCCTCATAGTGCCAACGAAATAAGAAACGAGCCGTTGAAGGATCCGAGATATGCGGAAAATCATATAATATGCCTTCAGAGAAAGGCGATGAGGTGAACCTCAAGTGAAGGACAGAACGTGGTTGTCTTTTTTTAAATGGGATATTGTCAATGAGGAGCATCAGCAGAAGATTCTATTCGAATACCATGATTTGTGTGTGTGTGTGCGCGCGTGCTATGGATGCAGTTTTGGGTGGAACAAAACAAATGATGCCAAAATGCGGAAATACTTCCGAGTGCATATTCTTTAAAGTAATTCTGTATGTCGTCAATAATTGTAACATGAAGAAAGATATTTATAAAAACTAATTCCATTTAGGACAGAACCTATAATGTTTGCAATATGGTACCGGACGAATCAAAATTTTCATCTTATATGCCATCAGGAAGTAATATGCTGAAAGCAGAAGCGAGTTATGGATTTATCAACTTGTTTGTCGGGAAAGTCTATCTTGCGATATCTCGTCCAGAAGTTAAAGGATAAGAATTAACTAAAACTAAATACTTAAAATAAAGTTTTCATAATTACTTTCCTATAGTAAAAAAGCATGTAATTGAAGAATAGCCAATAAAATCTAATTAATTATGTATATTGCTGCTACTTGCAGGGCTCAAACCTGAATTTTTAATTAGGTTTTTAATCATTTTAACCAATTTTTCCATCGTTCTTTCGGTTTCATAATGTTAAAAATTATTTATAAATCTAAGTCTGCCGTGAGTAATAAATTCAAAATTTGTATGTATTTGTCAATTAGCAATTATGCATTTAATTAGTATTTAAGTACAGCCTTCGTTTGTCATAAATATTGGTTTAAGAGTGTTTGTCATTAAATAACGCTTAGGGCAAAGAAACCCTTTCCAAAGTACAACTTTAAAAGATTATTACAGCATTATTCATCAATTGAGCTAGGACGTTTTAGGTCGCAATTCAAGAATCAACTCCCTCCAACAATGACGCGTACGGGGTAGGCGGGTCTTACCGCCTCGCGCACGAATCACAAGCAATACAGTGTTGCAATAGCCGAGTGTGGGAGACTGGTGGGAGGCAAAAATCTGAAACGTTGTAGGTTTCTTCATTAAACTTTGAAAGGCATACAGATCTTTGCCCACATAATCTACATAGTTCAGTGTTGATTTAAATTTTGTGAAGAGAAGCAATGAATATGGATAAAACGGGGCATGGTCATCTTTTACACGGATCAATCATGTGTAACAAGTATGTACAATTTTCAGTTTTTTAAGTTCAAGCTTGATTTTTATGTATCTTTTTTTTGATAGTTTTCGCAGTTTTACTGATTTGCTACGAATATCAAATGTTGGCGTCAACATGCAAAACAAATATGGGGATACTCCCATATTAACATGTTTAAAACATGCGACATCAAATAAATTTATAAAACGACTATTGGCGGCGGGAGCCAAGATTACGATTGCTAACAAAGAAAAAATCACACCTCTTAGTTTTGCCATCACTCGTTCTTGTAGCATCGTTCAAACATTACTAGAAGAGACCGAAGAGAGGCAGTTTCTGTTCGAAAACTCATTAAACGAAAAACTATATGAGGCAGTAAAAACTCTAAGATGTCTCTTTAATATTTTTGTCACAACTAGAGGATTAGCTAATGAAACAGTTATAGTGTCGATTTCTACTTCGAATCCCATATACGACGATAATGTGGCATTTAGGGAATTAAGCGTTTTGCTAGATTATCTAGAGACTGCCAAAGATATAAATAAATATGAATTTTATAATATTTGTACGTTGTTATTGGAAGATTCCATATATGCAAGCACTTCTACACCATTTAAAATCATTTGGAGCAGAGTCCAGCATGAACACGTGGTGTGTACAATACCAAATTTTTTACATGAATTCCTTATAAGTTGTCGATATGAAAATTCAGAGTACATAGAATGTTTACATTTATTACTGACTTCTCTGTGTGCTTCAAGATTCACTGTAGATTATCGCGGGTCGTTTAATATGTCATTTTATGAGGAATTGTTTATGAAATTGCATTCAAGAAACATAAATAAGCAAGAAAGAATACGAACAATCAAGCTCAGTACGCAGTTGTTTAAAGTTTTTATCAAAGACGTTACTACTGCGTACAACTGTTATCTGTTCAACGAAGAAGTGGTAATCCTTGTGCAGCATCTCAACCCGGAAGAATCGCAAACCGATTTTCATACAGAAATGCCCAAATTTGTAGAGCTGATAGAAAATGATCAAAAACTTTCTGTTAGTAACTTAAGCAATCTGAACTTTATTTCTAGATTGAGCTACCGTAAATTATTAAATATGATACCGGAAGAAGTGCTTGGAACTTGTGAGACTTTGAAAATAAAAAAGGAATTATTAAATAAAGTTCCAACACTATTAGAACTAAGTAAGCATGCTTCTCAGAAATGTGTACAGCAATTTTATAATATTCATCATTTGAATGAATTTCATAAAGCTGTTGAGTGTTTATGTCTTCCTAATGTGCTTAAACGCAGCCTCTGTGAGGATCCGCCTCTTATCTATGAGTGAAGTACATTATAATCTTTTTAGTTTTTTTCTTGATTACTCAATTTTTTTTATTACTGTGTCGTACTATTGTAATGTGATTTTAAGAAAATATTGTTTTGTTGTATTATAGTCTTATTATTTAGATGTTGTTTGTTATTTAATAGAAAGAGTTGATTTAAAGAAATCGTTATGATCTTGATCATCTTTATTTAATGACTATTGCAATTATTCCAAGTTGTTTAATTTACTAATTACTGAGAATAATTGTTAATATTCTTCGATGATGATAATTGGAAATATTTTATATGTCAATTTAAGACCATATTGGTATTTTAGGTTATGGATCTGACAGAAAAACTAAAAAAAAATTAACAGGAATTCGGTAAAATAAATAGACCAGAATAAAATAGGTTGTGATAAAACTATCGTAGCTAATGCTACGTCCTTTGTCGAGTGGGCCCGTAGTTAAAACAGAGTAAAATATTACAGAACAAACGCGAATCAATCAATTAAATGAAATAAGAAATTGATCGTCAAGCGTAGGAGCGTTAGATGATTTTGTAAAAAGGGGAAGTAAACAGAAAGAGAGTGAACATAACTCAGAGGAAAAGAAAAAAGAGGAAGTCGAAAAAAACCTATTAAATACGGGATACACTCATAAAAGTAGTTCAACGAAGAAAAGAGGAATAGTTACAAGTAGATAGAACATTCAAAGACGCTGTTGAAGATCTAAGAGAAGAAATTAATGAAACCAAAAAAACGTTATAAGTAAATATAAAATTAGAAATCAAATTGCTTTTGGAAATGTAAATACACCGAATTAAAATAAGTTCTAAATAAGCAAAAAAATGATATGTAAGCATAAAAACACAAAAAAGCAAAAAAGTATAAAAAACTTTGTATTGAATAATTCCTTATACTGTAATTCATGAACATTTAGATAAAGAGCATTCAAGCTAGAAATCTGCTTCTTAATGATAAGTGATGCCGTTCTAAGGTGTTTTTTTTTTAAAATTACATCC
The DNA here is from genome assembly GCA_011009095.1 of Ignelater luminosus. Taxonomy (NCBI): domain Eukaryota; kingdom Metazoa; phylum Arthropoda; class Insecta; order Coleoptera; family Elateridae; genus Ignelater; species Ignelater luminosus. The sequence continues at coordinate 29,703 of VTPC01008684.1, read as the reverse complement.
ATTGAAACGCGAAGAAAATTTCTATCAGACAGTACGAAAAAATAAATTGCGCAAATATCTAAATAATCAAGATAAAGATACTTAAAAGTGTTATCTGTATATTTGATGGTTTACAAATTATTTCAAGAAAGCTTGTCTTTTAGCGTGCCAAGGAAGCAAAATCAGGCATAAATTTGTCGAAGCTACGTGATTAAAATTTAATCATAATTAAGTGTATCAAATTGTTATTTGAAGAAATGAAATGATATATAAAATAATGCAACAATAAGGAAAAGAGTGAATACACCTGACCTTATAGTAGATTATGCTGCTATCCACTGAATATGGTTAGAAGGAATTGTCCCTTGTCTTTTCCAAAAATCCAAATTGTAATTAAAGCATAGGTCCATCTTTTTCTACCAATAATTTTCGTCGACTAATTCACGCAAACATAACATAATTATAAATTAAAAACAAATGCAAAGTTTAATAGGCGCAATTTTATTGCAGTATCACCGACTTTCTTAATAACGAAAACTAAACCAATCTAGAACGTAGCAACAAAATAACCAAGTGAAACGAAGGTGTAAAACTATTTTATTTTATCCAGCACTGCATTATCAAAACCCCTTGATAGCGGAATTGTTAAAATAAACCGAGGCCAGTTTTACATTCATTTTAAGAATGCGATTGATAGTATAAATTGCAAAGCATAAAATTTGTAATTTGATGTTTCTTATCTGAATTTTAGAATCAACACATTGTATTTGTTTCTGTTAATGCATCACATTAATTTATGACTTGCTCATTGACAAACCTTTTGTTTTTTTTCCATAAGATTGCAAATACCAGAACAGATGTTGGTTAATCTTACTACTTTCAAGTTGCTCATTTGTTTCTGGGTATCGATTTGAGTTATTCACCAAATTTATAACAGGTTTTAATAAACTTTAATCAAACCATTTTAAGAACTTTTTCTATATTATCAAACACAATTTAATGAGAATTTGTTTGTGTTTTAATTTTTTAAATATTTCATTTGACTTAGACATCTGGCTAATCTAGTAAACTATGTCAGAAGTTTTGAAAAAAGTCTTCTGTTAATCTTTTACTTGATATTCTGTTGAATTTCCATGTTTAAAAATTAGCTAGTTTAAGATCTTTGCAATATCTGCCCTTGAAAGAGATAAAAGAGGTGAACAAAATAGAAAAGTAGTTTTAAACAGTTGGGAATAGTATTTGCGAAGAATGTCATATTTATGGTACCTTTTAAGGGATTTTCCAGTGTTATTAGTTTTTAGAAAAAAATGTTTTCAAATATATGACAAATGTAAACGTAGGTACTATATGCTAAGCCGAAACGATTTAACCAAAGGATAAACGCACCTGCTACATTTCAATAGAACTTCTAGGTTCTACGGAAATGGGTACACCTATTTTTAATAATTTTAAGAAATTAAAATTAATTGCAGTTTTGTACAGGACCCTGCACAACAATACAATAATAACATCTGTGGGTCTCAAACCAACTTGTAACAAGAATTCCTGGTAGGATAATGTATAATGTGCATTCTGTTCAGAAAATGTCATGCTCTTTTTTAATCCTAAAAGTTATATGACAAGATTACAAAAGAATCAGTTAGAGTCACTTTGAATTGTTGTGTTCCACGGATTCACCATAGCATCATTTTAAAGTACTTGTACTGTGTCAACTAGGGTAAAAGCACCAATCTTCTGTCACCTAAAAAATATTTCAAATTCGTTTAAATTTAAAACGAAATAATATTTATCAATGAAACTTTCTGTATAGTTATGCATATTTAAATGATATCCATGCTCAATCGTCAAAAGTCATTAAACGTTTAGTTTTATATGAGAAAAAAAA
>VTPC01008684.1:0-22694 GCA_011009095.1 Ignelater luminosus | reverse complement strand
CTCCTTTACCGAAAGATCGCATAACGAAAGCGAAAGCGTTTCAGGTAACCGGCTTAGATTTTGCTGGACCTTTATATGTTAAAGAAAACAAAAGGGAAAAGGGTTACGTAATTTTGTTTACGTGTGATGTTACTCGTGCAATACAATTCGAACTGGATTCAAATTTACGTACGGAAACAAGTTTATTAGCACTAAGAAGATTTATGGCTCGGCGTGGAGTGCCACAAATAATCTATTCAGATAACGCAAAAACATTCAAACGATTAGCAGGTGATTTTCGAGAACTTGGTAACATAGTAGAAAGTGAAGATATTAGAAGATTAGCGGCAAATTTCAGAATCAAATGGAAATTCATCGTAGAACGCCCAGCTTGGTGGGGTGGTTTCTGGGAAAGGTTGGTACGGAGCGTTAAGACGGCCTTGAAGGCGTCTGTTGGACGATTTCTTTTAAACAGGGATCAATTATCTACTCTAATCATAAAAATAGAAGCGACAATCAACGGAAGGCCATTAACGTACATCACAGACGATCCCGATGAACTGTTACCATTAACTCCATCACATCTTTTGATAGGATACGCTGAGGCAACCGTTCCTCAGATTTTAAGGAAGGCCGTTGGAAACGAACTCCGTAAGCAATGTAGACAACGAATGCAAGCCACGGACTACTTCTGGAAGCGATGGACGACGGAGTACCTGCAACATCTTCGTAGTGCTCATCATAATGTGAGTGTGCGTGAGTGCGAATTAAGTGTAGGCGACGTGATGTTGATTCGCGGAAGTGACACCCGTCGATTGCTGTGGAAAAAGGGAGTTATTCAAGAGCTGATTAAAGGGCGAGACGGTAAAGCGCGGACTTGTGTTCCAAAGTGCGGTGATGGCACTGTGATAAGGCGTCCTGTGCAGTTACTTTACCCGCTAGAACTTGGGTCTTCATAATTTGGCCGGCGGAGGATGTAAAGAATTCTCGGAATTAGGAGAATGTTTTCAAAACCGAAAATAAGACTTTCACAAAAACCACGAGTAGTGTAAAGCATATGTTAAGCATTTGACATATTAGTAGTTCTCGGAAGGACAAAAATAGAACAATAGCATTTTAAGGGTTATTTTTGGGTTTAGTTTTAAGTTTTTAGCATGTGTGACCATTCAGGTCAAGTTAGTTTAGTTTTAAACACCGTACAAGTAACATAACGTAACGAATTAAGCTGTATATTCCGGAACGTTTCACTATTATATTCACTAATAAATAAATATATTAACCTCAACCTGCTTGTGTTTTCTTATTCTGCCAAACCAACGAAATATAATTTTTTTAAAGAACAGTATTTCCTGCAGATTTTAAAATAAAGATATCTCAGTTGGTTTAAATTAATAAGGTTAAGATCTATGATATTGTGTCTTGCTAACTTACAAAATCGTTAAATGTCTCAAGGTAATTTCCTAGTGCTAAACTTTCATCGAATACAAATTTCGAAGTGTAAAGTTGTTGATTACGAACATCGTTTGTGCTAAAATTTTAAGTCGATTTAGGGTTTTGTTTTGGAAATTTCCAAAATGATTAATTATTGATAGCGAAAAGTGTTCGATGTTTTTGATTTTTCACTTTCCACCTAAGTGTTCAGTTATAAACGTTGAATTTAGCTCGTAGATTTACACTTAACACAAAGACGACCGTTATGCGCACAGATTTATTTATTTTTGAATTGTAAGTAGCTACACATGCATTTGAATTTTCCACCGGTTGCTGAATCTTCAACACGTTCACTCGTTGATTTTTCTTAGTGCCGTTTTGGCATATCCCATCCTCGTCGCCGGGAAACTTGAAAGAAAACTCAGCGGAGTTTTTTCAAAATTTATTTTATTAATAACTCAAGAACAATAGATGTTAACAACTTAGATGTTATGTGGAGACTCGTCGAGAAGTGAAAGTTTTCTTATTTTATAACTTTGTTGCTACGTTAGAAAAATTTTATTAGTGACGATTTTTAGTAAACAAGTAAAAGTGACAGTAATGGAGATGAACTTAATTATGTATTAAAAGTCTAAGTAGCTTTTACATAACATTAATGATAATAATAATCGCCGAGTAAACTCTTTTTAGTGTGAAAATTCATCGATAACCCTTCAAAAATGCCAAGTGAGTAAGTTCATTAATTTCATCGTGCGTGCGTATCTGAGAATCTACACTCACTTATACTAAATCAGTTAAAGAGCACGAAGCCTCTGGTTAAAAAAGCTACCCTGATGGAGGAAAAACCCTTCTTTCAAGCGTTGGTCCAGCAGGAATCCAACTGTTGTGTCCCTTTTGGGCTAACATGCTTGCAGTGTTTTGATTTGATTAATTAAGTAACCAACTTATTTTTACAGAGGTTTATTTAATTTTAAATAGGCGTTGTTATACACTGTTACACAATATTAATTGAACATACTAACTGACTATACTGTTCTACTACAAATAATGAATTTGGGTGAATACTGCATCTTGAAAACTGACTGTGAATGTTGAAAATTGAATACTGAAGAGGTCTTAAAAGCAAGTCTAAGTGTTGTGTTCCCACGTATATTTTAGAGGAAACAATAACAATAACAATTGGTAATTGCAATTACTTTAAAAATACAAACGGGTTGTCACAGAAATTCTTATGACTGACAGCTTGTTAATCCTTAAAGTTAATCTTTTGAAATGTGATTTGGAAAGCTCCTAATTTCTAACACAAATTCTGGAATGTTACAATACATTTATAAAATTTATAAATTTTGATTATTTAAATGAAATTTAGAATACAAATAAGAATAAAAATGTAAAGAAGAAATAAAATCAGATGTACACGCAACACAACAATGTAACAAGAAATAATAATTCTCATGGAAAATTAAGTTTCTTATAATTTCAAAGATGTTTTTAAAAACTTTATTTTTACTTATAAGAAATATTAATAAAATTTATTTTAACAAAACTTACAACTAGAACTCTGGCGACAAAATAGTTGTTAATTATTATTTTAAAACGTATTTATATGTTAGAAAAGGAATGTTTAATAGTGCTATAAGGTATCATTATAGAAAATCGGTAGTTGATTCCTGTTATAACTTGCACGCCCGCCAAAACCGGCCCGGCCGGCCCTGCTCCAGGTAAAGAATGTGTCCCTTCAATTATATAATTCTGGTTGTTGGCCTAGGAATGTGTTATTTTATTGAGTATAAAAAAATTAGTTTTATTTTTTCAAAATGTTTGTTTATAAAAATTTTAAAGACATTGTAAATATAAGGATTAAAACAGAGATACATTCTTCAAGGTAAGTAGATACAACTTTTAAAGATTTTTTAAGATTTTAAAAAGGAGTGGATGACTATAAAAGAAACGTTATTTCAAAAGGATTTACAAATATCACAATTTGAAAAAGATTTACACTAAGGGTTTTCGAAAAACATCAATTCTATTATTCGAATATAATACAACAATGGGTTGTAAAATCTAAATAGAACACACAGCTTTTGCAATACCTGAATGGCGGAAACGCCACTAAACTAAGATAAGGGTTGATATTGAACGAATTAACAGAGATGTTCTTTAAATTGCTAATTTATTTGTATTTTTCCTAGTTATTATTTACGTTTTAAATTAGCAAATTTATAACATGACATTTATTTGCATAATTATACTCGAAAAAAGATGTTTGGTCCAAGTCCAATTGACGATCGTCCGAATTCGCAGGCAGCAAGTTTGAACTGTTTGAACTCAACATATTAGACGGGTTGCTGAAAAATATTATTTAGGTCTTGTAAGCTCAACTTCCAACCCTTCTTGAACACAAAGAGCAGTTACTGCGCCGAATCGGAACAGATTTATACTAAGCAGGTATACCGCCTTTCACAACCAGTTCAGTTCAGTTGCGAGTGTCATAGTGAACGTAGTGATGGATACCGGTGGTCGTTTTTTGCACGAGGCTATAAGGAGTACCTATAGAAACTTGTTAAATTTATACGTGAGTGTCTATTTACCCTTCTGATAGTTCTTACAGAGTTATTAATATCCTACAGAGGTTCAATTTCGATGTCACACGAGACGACCCCACTCAACGCTTTTTGGCATGTTTCAAACGCAAGACATTAAGTAAATTTGTAAACCGCCTATTAGCAATAGGAGCCAGGTTTACCATTAATGCTTCTGCTTGCATCGACGACATGTTATCATTAGAAGAAAACACCGAGACACAGCACTTGCTCAAAAATACATTAAATGAAAAGCTACATGAAGCAGTAAAAACTCTTTCAGACCCGATAATCCCTTTTGTTATTAATAGAGGATTAACTAATGAAACTATTGTAGTGTCTATTGCCATTCCGAATCACGTATCCTGCGATGTAGATTTTATAGAATTAAGCGTCTTCCTAAATTATCTAGAAACTGCGGAAGACATCAACAAATTTGAATTTTACAATATTTGCGCAACATTATTAAAAGATTCGATATATTCACGAACAGCTACAGCATTTAAAGCCATTTGGAACGCAACCTGTCATGCTGTTGTAGCCAGTATGTTTCCACCTTTGTTAAATGAATTTATTGGCCACTGCAATTATTCAAATTCAGAGTTCATTGAATGCTTACATTTAATGCTGCTTGTTGAGGGTGTGCAGCAATTCACCCCACATGAGCCCATGATACTTTATTTGGGTTTCTATGAGGGACTGTTTCGTCAATTTGTCACAAGACGCATAGAAAAGGAATGTAGAATACAAACACTTTTGCTCTTTACGGATTTAGTCGAAATTTTCTTTGAAAATATTAGTTGCGCTTACCGATATTGGGGATTTAACGAAGAGGTAATAATCCTTATGCAACGTTTGGATCCGGAGAAACTGGAAACAATTTCTGGTGATCAAAAGCGTTTACTTGCAGTCCATTTGAAATGGGATAGGCAGCCTTTGATTAAGAATTTGTGCAAGTTGAATTTTATTTGTAGGTTGTGCGACCGCAAATTTATAAATATGACGCCGAGAAGGCTACGTATGAATCAAACGAGAGAAATGTTAAATAAGAAAGTCTTAAATCAAGTACCAACGCTGTATGAGATGAGTAAATTTGCCTCCCATGTACGTGTTCAGCAATTGTATGATACTCATAGTTGGGGACGATTTCGAAGAGCTGTCAGCAATCTACCTGTGCCTGAAGCGATTAAACAAGAACTTTTTACGAACTACCTTTTACATAGTACACTATATAAATCGTTGTAGATTTTAATATTTTTTGTTGTTTTTCTATAATTACCCCATTTATGCATTTAAGATATCTTAATGATAAGTAATATTTTTGTTTTTACGGTCAGTGGTGTAAAAAAGTCTTGCATCATGTATATTGAATTCTAAATGTACCGTTTTGATATAATTTTCAGCCATTCGCTGTGTATATCACAGAGATACTTTGATTAAAAAGGAAATATAATTCGAAAACAACTGTTGTTATTGACAACCAAATCGTATCAATTTGCTGTGGAACTAGGCAACAATATCTTATTCTGCATACTTGTGGCACTCAGTATCCTTTATGAAGGAAAATTATCTTCCGTTGCTTTTGTTCTGATAATCTCGTTGGTGTTTCGGAGGCACGATTTTAGAATTTTTGACGAAATTAGTAAATGGAATGAATCTTAAAAATCATTGCAGGGTTTATAATTGCAATATAATTGAAATTAGGTATATACTTTATGTTATGGGTAATCAGCAGAGATATAGCTAATTGCGAAATAATTAAAGATAATTTGAGGTAATTATGAGAAAAATCTTTGATTACATTTTGAAAACGTTATTGCACAAGAACCATGTAGGACTTTTTCACACCACTGTACATTTTAATATTCTCTATGTACATAAATCTTTTATAGTTATTGTGTAATAGAACTCGATCGTATTTGTTTCGTTCATAATGTGTTCTGAATATATAAAATGAAAATTTTTTTTATGACTTCTATTATTTAAAAATAAATAGTTTACTGTTTGGGGCCTATTTTTTCAATTTCAGCTTCCTAAAGAAACATATTACTCATCAGATCTATAGAAAGAGTTGTTGACAAGTACTAGTTGATGAATAAATGCCTGATCTATAAAAAATTAATATTTAAAATTTGAACATATGCCGATGAATAAAATTCATGATGTGTTTACTATAAAGATATGAATTTAATTTACCTAATCTAACACTTTCCTGTAATCACTGTTAGAAGATCACAAAAAGGATAAACAGGTAGGCACGGGTAAGTAAGGATAAACACCAACACAAAAGAAAACATGAAAACTATTACTTTCTCCCGTTCTCATTTTAATGATAAGACAAAAGAGTCTAAAAGTCTTGTAGTTACAAATATACCAAAATTCGAAGTTTCTGAGTACCGATACTGAATTGGGTAAGATAGGAGCCGTATTAATACTTATTATGGACCGCACAATAATTTATTGCTTCTAATACTGCAATAGCTTCGCAAGTGAAAATTGAAAAGCTCACTCAATTCAAATTTAGTTTCTACCTCTTGCTGAAAAGCTTTTTAGATGCCCCACTGTATATGTGCACATAGTCGGGGTTATTATCCAAATTCTTCTTTAAATGAAGTGCGTTTAGATTTTTATATTTATATTAATTCATCAAACCATTTAAATTATATCATTAATGATATAATTATGAAAACATGTAATAAGAATGTAAAAGTTTATATCAACTAGCACAAAGACCGTTTAACAAAATTTAATGATTTTACATCATATTAAAGAATAGACAGTTAATTAGCTTTTTCATTAAAAGGAAAACTGGTGACATGGGTGAAAGTAGATGATGTCACCTACGAAAAGGGTTGATATTTCCTTTTAAACAAACCTTTCTTAAACAATTCTTATCATAATAAAGTAGAGTATTAAAAAGCTTATTATTAAAAGAAGGGCTTGTTGAGAGTATCACCTTTCATTAAGGTGGGTGTGTTTTTTTGGAAACAAAAAATCTTCCGTAACTTTGGGAAAATTTTGGAAAAAATGGTAACCAAGTGTGTAACTAAGGACGATTTACTTACGCTCTTTTCAAGTACTGCTGAATGACGAACCACGAAAATAATGCACACTTATTCTACGAAGGCAAAACCTGATCTCTGGTCAGTTTTTTATAAAATTATCTTTGAAATTATAATAAAGCTAGTAAACACAAACTCCGAAACTAGTAAGCACATTTTTACAAAACATTTATTAGCTCCAACTAACAAACACAATTACCACTTTGTAATCAACTATTTATCAAGGGTGACAATGAAACTGTTTGCTAACTCAATACTAGTTTCTTTTTCGGATTTTTCATGAAGAGAAGCTTCCAGCTTTTCCTTTCCTTCAGATGCTCGTCTATCAATTGCCGTTTGAATATAATCGGGGGTTCTAAAACGCTTCGTGTTGTTGTAGATTGAGTCGATTATTTCTGGAGCCATTTCGCTTTTATAAAATCGTATCAGCTTCTGTTCCATTTTGCTCCAAAGAATGTCGGTCTGAACACTGCGCTCAATGCTTTCCATGAACTAATAAAATTCATCGGGATCTTCAGAGGATTGGTGGTAGACAATGAAATCACAGTACTGGCGACCGGACATGTAAATCTACATAATAACTTGAGAGAAGTAATTGTTAGTTCTCGTCAGAGATTGGATTTTTCTTGTCCTTGTAGGTAAGAAAGTTGTTCTTTCGTATTGTGATTTCATGAGGAGGACAGTTAGTGCTCTTGGTTTCAAAGATTCCTTCTGTTCCCAGAAGCCCATCAGGCGATGCATCTAAGCCACCATTGTTTTTTGTAGACGAAAAGTCTCACGGGATCCACCTTCACGTACGTCATCCGGGGATACAGCTTTTCTGCAGACGGTTCCAAGTCAATTCCCCTTCGGACATTTTGATTGTGAGAAGGAGGTTTTGCGTAGAGAATAGATTTCAGTATGGAAGTGTTGGGTCTCCAGTCTGCAAAGCTCCATATTCTTCCGGCAACGCTAACAGTCAGCCTGTTTATCTTCTTAACTTTCCAAAGAGGACACTTAGCTTGGTTGACAGTTTTCCTTTGGAGTTTATCCCTCCCAGCGTCATCCTTTGTAAGTTCAAATAAAATGGATTGCAATTTCGATTGTATCTGTTATTCTAGCTTGGTCGGCCATGGGACCATAATCTTTCTCTGAGCCGTTGGATGATTTCAACTTGTTCGTGGGATTCCTAGCTGCTTGTTCTTTGGCACTTGCATATGCAAGTTTCAGCCGACGGATGTCCATATGAAGGGATGAGTAGGACGTAACTTAGTAGGGTAGACGAATGGGAGCCAGAAGGATCCACAACTGTATGACTGCATTCTGTGTTCCTAGCTTCCCCGGTTTCAGAAATTTGCTCGTTTTCTTCCCAACATCTTGCACATGGCGGACATGAAGTATGCTGCGTAATTGGAAGCTATGTTGGGCAACAATCTTTCAGATCGGTTTGGAATTCTGCTGAAGGCAAGGAATAGTTCACACCGAATGATAGTTTTTCGAAACAAAAGTAACTTTTGCAATCTAGGTGATGAGCAAGAACGTGTTCTGGAATGTTCCGAATATCTTTAACCAATGTAACTGCAGACGGAGCATTATCATGCTGTTTGGTGTGGGCGTTGTAGTAGATGATAGCGAAACGGAGATCTTTTCCAAACCTGCAATAAACTAATTAACTGGTGCAAAGGTCTAAGATAATAAATTACCGAGAAATAACACAATGGTTCACGCAATCAACTTTCTCGACTGGAATGCGTCCCCGATAGACCACTTCTTGTATTCTTGCATAAACTGAAGAATCTGTATCTCCTAGCAGATAACGATAAATTAGTCCGTGGTCATCAAAACTTCTTTTGAACCCTTCAACGAGGATATCCGCTTTCACAGCCTGTGGCGATCCTTTCCGATTGCAGTAACAAATGTGATCTGGGATAGAGGGTTCGCTTGTGTCAGTAGAATAGGGGACTCCTTCCTCGACGGATGCAAGTTGGCTTTCCGAACTTTGCTTGGCACAAATGGAACATATTTTTGTTCTGTGGTCAACGTAAAGGATCTTTTTTGTACTTGTTCCTATTATGGCAGCGGTTCTAAAGTTAGCACTGTAGGAGTGCCCATACGACTGCTGTGACCGTACCGCATCAACGGTAACACGTATGTGAGGATACGTTTGATTTTCCGCTGTGATCACGCCCCCAGCCTCCAATTTCGATAGCTTTTGTTGCAGACTGTACTTCTGATGTGGCTTTGAGATGACGAATGACCATACCCTAAGCCGTTGGATTTGAAAGGTTTTGAAAAATTTGATTTTACTAGAAAGCAACGCGTTCTACAGAAAATGTTTTGTTTTCCATCGATTGTTGACTCGGTAAATAGAAGTATTTTCTAAATTGTCAGAGGCTTAACAATTCTGTTTTAGTGCAGGGGGTAGCTTACTTCCAATCTTCCGCCTATTAAGGAGATATCAAACGCAAAACTAGTAGTAGTAGTAGTAGTAGATACCTTAGAGCAACAAAGATGTAGAAAATTTCATCACGATATCTCATTTTGTTCTTAAGATACTGCGAAAATGAAAACTTTTAATCAAGACTTTGACTACTTGTATCTCAAAAAGAGGTAATATGACAAAAAAGGCTTAAGCTTTATTGAGGAATGCGCCTGTCAAATATTTGCACTGATGTTAGAAACACCTTGAATACAGGGAAGTACATCAAATTTCCTTTTAAGTATCACTCGTAATTCAGAGATCAACTATACCAACAATTTCTCTCGGCAGTATTTTGCTTTCAGAAATCAGAAAGACTGCTTTTCACATCGCGAAATCAATCAATAAAATACTTTAGGTACATAACAGTTGTTTTTTTTTAGTTTAATCTAGCTTTTAGATCATCAAAATGCCATGATCATATGTACATAACAATTCTCTCCGAAGATATAGAATATTCACTAAAGGTTAATGTTCATGGATACCGATGCTTTTCATGCTTTTGGAGTTACAAAATTAAAAAATGTTTATATTGAGCAATTAAAGTATAATCCATCATTTCAATTGTATTTCGAATGTATCTTTCGAACTACATGTCTTGTTCCAATACAGTGGCGGCCCGTCGGGTGACGCAGGTGAAGCGCTGCCTTACCTAAGATTTCCGCTAAATGTCTTTTTATCTACAAGCTGATTTGAAATTTTTTAACTTTTTTTTGTCACAAATCTTATATGGTCTTAAACTGTTTTTTATTTTATTTATTTGTTTACTTTCTTTAATATAATTTATTGTATCTACATTTATCATACAACGTGCTACAGACTGCAAGTTAGTAGTAACAAATTTTCATCCCTACGGATACCTAAACCCTTAGATCATAAACCTCTCCTATCGTTCAAATGAGGCAGATTTACTATACCTCCTCCCTGTCTGCTTTAAGTGTGTGCTGCGTAAGGCAAATGTTGAAGTTTGTTATTGCGCCGATTTTTTATTTACAAATACGTTTGCTTTATAAGATCCACTTTGTATTTTATTAGAAACACCCTTTTCACCGTGGAATGAGGACGATAAAAAAGACTTTTTGAGTTGTAAAAAGCCTACATCTTCATTAAATGTAACTCAAGTTGCAAATATAAAAGGTAATGCGTATAAATGAAATTTTAAAGATTCCTGGTACTCAGACTTCGAGTGGTTGTGTGGAAGTTATTATTTATTTAAATTTTATTTTTATTTATTTAAATAAGCTTTTCTGTGTGTCCTGTTTAATTTAGTGTTAAAGTTAAGTGTGTGGAACAAGAATTGATTTAATAATTTTAGTAATGTAACTCGTGGTCTTCACATACATGTAGCCTCCATCGAGCATATGCGTTGTACACTAGGTTTCTATTGAAGAAAAATTTAAGTAATGAGGATGCTTTAAAAAAAATTCCAGGTTGTATATTAAAAGATTTAATGAAAATGTGCAGCACAACCGACGTTTGTGCAATTGCCTATTCGTGTAGCAAGCAAGAATTAGCTTCTCGTGGTCATGATGAAAACGTATCTTCTGTTAATAGCGGCAACTTCAAGGAACTGCTGGAAAAATTTATATTAATAAGCCCTGTAGACATCCAAGAGCAATACAAACAAATCCAAAAGAGTGTTTTCCGGCAATATATTGATGAATAAATATGTAGAGAAGGAAGTAATAGACTCTGAATTTTTTTCTATTCAGGTGGATGACACCACAGACATTGTCCAAAAATCTCAATGTAGCCTTATAATTAAGTATGTGAATGCCAGTGGAAAATTAGTGGAAAGATTCTTGGGGTTTTATGATACCAGTTCCAACCGAACTGCTGAAACGTTGTTTAATCTTGCATCGACATGCCTTGAAAAACTTGATTATAAATCAAAGCTTATAGGAGAATGTTTTGATGCCTTTAGACGAAAATTAAAGAAAGTAGTGCCGCAGGCAGTTTTTGTTCATTGCTTGGCACATCGCTTAAATTTAGTGCTTTGTAATAAAACAGGAAAATATTTTTAAACATTTTCTCGATTCAGTGGGGGGGGGGGGATACCAATTCTGCTTCACCCATTTGTGAAGTCACGAGCCGCCACTGTTCCAATAATGTATTTATGTAAGGAAACACGGACGTTGCGGAAAACCCAGACCACTATGAATAATCCTATCTACTAGTAAGATACAGAAAAGCCTGTTAGTTATTATTGCACAATGCACATTAACAGCTTGCATATTATCTAAAGGTTATCAACAGTGAGTGCTGCAATATGAGGCGAATTCAGTCAAGTTTTGTTGTTTAAACTAGCGCACACGTAAGAACATTATAAGTAGTTTAGAAATTATAAAAGTTTTTATAAAAGAATATTATGACTTTTAGCTTTTTTTAAACAAAGAAGAATGCTTGTTTGATACTCTTTGTAACCTGGCTTTTTATAGAATATGCCACACAGGAATGTATTATTTGGAAAGAATCTGGTCTCGTTTGTCGCCGTATGTCTTCTCAAACAGAATTAAACGATGGTATCGAAAAAGTGTTGGAACAATATGCTGTATCTATAACAGATTTTGAATCTCTAACTGTGATTTTCAGTAGATTGGACACTTTGGACATAGGTGCATTGAATATCTCACAGAGTCTAAAGAAATTAAGAATTCATAATAGTAATATTGCGATATTGGAAGGAAGTGCAGATGAAATGACAGGAAACGATACCTTTCCAGGTATTAAAAATAGCTTTTATTGCTTATACCAATTATTATTATTTGAATATGACTATTTATAATTAATAATTAAAGACTCTTAGGTTTACTACAAAAATTCGAAATATGCCAGAATTGTATAACTTACTTCTAGACAGATTTGTTTAGTCCATTTTTTGATGTCATCAGTAGGAGATGACGCTTTACATTTTTCATGTAATCATGCTGTCTTATAGTCTTTAATTATTAATTACACTAACAACTCCAACAAGAGTGAGTCTGATTTAGTTATACATACACATGTATTCTTAAATTATTTGTTAGGTGTTTATTATTTTTTTAATTTCACTTTAATGCGACGGCGTGATATTTAGGCATTCTACCTGGAACAATTTCATGAATATCTCTAAAAGTAGAAAAGTCATTGCAACTTCCAATTAATAAGAGGGCCTTTTCATTTTTATTATTATATCAAATATCATGGAAAGAACATGCTAGATAAAACGCGAAAATCATCTTGCAACAATTTGTTGACCAAAAAATCTTAGTCGACCGTTTATGTACAACGTGGAAACCATCTAAATACTTTAAAGCTCCAGTTGCAATATCTATTATCAATTAACAATTACAATATCCGTAATATGTAATAATAATAAAGTACAATCAGTTAATATTTAGAAACTATTGTTTTATATTAATCATCCATATTAAGGAAAATGTTATCATTTGTAATAATTACTGATATTATTTCCTGCATAATAAATGCTGTCACTGTTGCTATCACTCACAGTCATAACTTGCGGTTTTTAAATTTCTTTCTTATGCGAAGCCTAAGGCGCGTAAGCTTTTACATCATATAGTCTATACAGGGTGTTACAAGACAGTGTCGAAAACTCTAAGAGCGTGTAAAATCATGAAAATAAGTAAAAAAGTTTAGATAAATATGTGATACAAGATGTCAAAGTTTTATTCAAGATTTCTTGTCTTCTTGTCGATATTTCAAGAACAAGGTGAGATTTTGGGACGAAATTTTCTACGTGCTTGTTACACTCTACGTAGGTTTGAATTAACAATCGATTTGATCAAAATATACTACTATTACTATAGGTCGTTCAGTTTTAAAAGATTTTGAAAAACTTAAAACTCCCCTGCAATTCTGCGCTTCGAATGACAATTTTAAACACAAAACTACTTACATAGAATATTTCTTGTCCCTAATCGACAATGGTTTATTAAGAAAAGGAACCAAATCAATGCTCTACAAAGCATTCAAACTCCTAACAAGTAGTTCACCATGTTATCGATGGTGATTTTCTATTGCATAGGGTTGTTCAGCCTACGAATCAATCGTTTTCTTTAATCTGCGATAGATATGTTCAGTACGTCCAGTCAAAATATCCACAGGCAGTAGTTGTCTTTGATGGCGTACAAGGTTGTACAAAAACTCCTGAGCGTATAAGAAGAACAAGGAAACATGCTTCAGCTGACATATTGTTTGATGACACTATGATACCAACGACGTCTAAAGGAAAGTTTTTTGCTAACCCAAAAAACAAGGGTCGTTTAATATATATGCTTACTACGAAGCCTTCATCAGCAGAAATAAAATAGAAGTAGGCGAAAAAAGACGCAGACACCCTAATTGTGAACACCGCTTTGTCCTTGCCTCCATAAAATGAGACAGTAATTGTAGTTGAAGAGGATGTAGACCTCTTGGTCATTTTGATAGGTCTCTGCAGTGTTGACAACGTATTCTTCTTGAAACCTGGGAGGGAGAACGTTCCTCCAGCTACATTTTCATCTCTTGATACTGTACACTTCCTGCACGCAATGGGCGGTTGCGATACAACGTCAGCAATGCTCAAGCAAGAGAAAATGAAGTTCCTCAATACACTTATAAATAACCCGAACGTTGCTGACGTTGTAGAAGTCTTCACAGACTCAAATGCTACCGAGGAGATGGTAGCTGCTGCTGGAGAATGTTTCCTAATTTCACTGTATGGCTACAGTGGAACAAATGTGCCTACGCTCAACCATCTAAGGTACATTTACTACAAGAAGGCAGCCTTCAGGTACAGCTTCAACATAGCTGCTTTACCACCATCTGCAGCTACAACACGGTAGCACTCTGTAAGAGTCTACCGCAAGGTCCAGCAATGGCTGGGGGTAGAAAAGATTGCTGAAGAGTGGGGATGGAGAAGAACAAACATTGGCCTTGAACCTGTGACCACTCTTCTGCCCCCCGTCCCCCCTGAATTATTTAAGCTTGTATCCTGCCAGCACAATTGTGGGTGCAGGAAGGCAGGGTTTTGCTGCTCCAGCATGTGCCTCAACTGCGAGTGAGGCTGTACCAATAACGCAGTGGTTGGCGATAACGAAGATGACAAATTGGACATCGAAACCAAGCTGGAAATGGAAGGGAAGAATAAAGAATATAACATATTCTACAATATTTGAAGTAATAAAAACCCCAGCTTTTTTTATTCATCTATTTTGTATGTTGCAGATGTCGATGACCAGCCGGAACCTTCTAAAAGAAGGCGGAAATAAATATGAATAATTAATATTACCTTTTTACTACTAATGTTACTTTAAGCACTTGATATCTGTATATAAAGTCCCCAACCTTTTTGTATCTAAGAGCACATTCTCGAATATCGGTCGAGCGGCGGGCGCCAGTTATTTTTTGAAAGTAAATTTATAGTTATACATAAATACACAGAATATACAAAAAAATATTTAATTCCAAAAACATAATTTTAGGATATAAAAATTATTGTTTACATTCTTATGTAAAATAAATAATTATTTAATAATACATGCAAAAGTTTACTTCTTCCTCTTACAAATGCATGTTGCCTATTTCGTTTCGGTTGCCTCGAGGGAATTCTTGTGATGCTGATTGCCAGCTGTCCTGTCATCTTTTTGGTGGTCGTCCTATGGGTCTTTTGCCTTGTGGTTTGTTGTTTCTAAAGATTTTGGCTGTTCTATCGTCTGCCATTCTTGTCACACGTTGATTCAACCCTCTTCTTTGCTTTCATATCCATCTTACAATGTCGTCTGTTTCACATTGTCTTCTTACTTCACTGTTTATTTGCCAAAAGTGTACATGGTACAAAAATTCTTTATAAAAAATATAAGCTCAAAGTCAATGTGATCTTTTGAACTGCATCTCATTGGCAATTGCTTCATAATTAGGAGAGTATGATGATATTCCTTCTCGTAAGCAATCATCAAGATGTTCATCTGTAAGTCGAAATCGGTACTTCGATTTTATGATATTTATTGTTGAAAACAATGATTCACACAAGTATGTGGAACTGAAAAACGATTTTATCTACTATATTCAAGAACTTCTCATCTTATACATTGAATTTTAGGACAATGTGGTTCTGAAGGTCCAAAATTTCTAGCTCCACTTCTTCTGTTCTTATTTGAACAAAACATTTACTTGGCAAGTAAAAGGATTAATAAAAAAACCGTGGAAGACGCTTTTCAAACTGATCTTGAAGTAATTGAAGGTTGATAACAAATGATGATAAGTCAATTTTGGCATCATCTACCATTGTTTCATATTTGGGAAATGCCCAAGTGACTTCATCTGCAGATGTGATATCCACAAAATTATTTTAGCTTTCCCAATCCAATCGTTACAGCTATATGTTTGTCTTTTCCCTCCAGCTCCAAGTTTAAATAATTCAATCTTTCCATTATGTCTGTGATAAAACCCAAATCCACCAGCCAGCGAGAGTCTGCCAGTTCAACAAAATTTTGATCTTTAGTATTGAGATAACTTTTTTATTTTGTCATTTAAACTTACAAATCTTGCAAGAACTTTGTCTTTACTGAGCCAACGCACTTCAGTATGCCGAATGAGGTTAGGATCTTCAGGATTTTATAGTAGGGCCTTGAAAAGGGAGTGTTGTAAAGGGGCTGCTCGAATAAAGTTTACTATTTTTGTAACTACTTTCATGACGTGTCCAAAAAGTAGTTCAGAGGCATATCTATCGACTCTGCATACGTTCTAAATATGTTATGGGTTTTCTCACCTGTTGTTCGTCCTTTCATCAGTAATATTTTCAGTAGATCTTCTTTTACAGTAAAGTTACTAAATACCATTCTCGTCATAACTGCTAACTGTGCTGTGTCTGATATATCTGTAGACCGTCAAATTGTGGTGAGAACCAGTCACATATTTCCAAGTCACTTTTTAACTGAATTTGCATGTCTTTGGAAATGGTATGTATATTTTTTGTGACAGTGTTATCCGACAACTGTAAATCTTGTATTGCTGATGACATAATCTCTTTGTTAGAAAATCCCTCAAATAAGCAAACACATACGCGTATATTTCTCTAATTCTAATTCATTAATAAATATTTAAAACACTGAAAAAACTTGTACATAGCATTTTATTGAAAACTTAAATTTCTTTTATCGTGGTCCAATGTTGCCAACAATGGCGATTTTCCGCCAAACTGGGGTTTTGCGGGACAATCATGGTGCGCAAAAGTTCTTGTTGGCGCTTGGTGCATTTTTTGGCGCTTAAAAATTGTTTAAGTTTAGACCTGATTGACTTTAAAATATAAAAATAATAATTATTTTTATTGCATCTCAGCAATGCAAGTTATACACGGAATTTTAATATAGGTGCAATTCGAAGTGGTATTCGACGGTGGTGCCCTCTCGTAAAAGAAGTGAGAATGTACGTGATGTATAACCGAAAATTTTACCGAGATTTGAATTGGCGCTTAATCTCAGATGGCGCTATTTGGCGCTTTGACGGAACGGAACTGGCGCTTCTGTAGGATAAAATATTGGCAACACTGTCGTGGTCGTACAGCGGCAGGCACAAATGAAACGGTCGCCGGGCGCCATGGTACCCGCGCGCATAGGGTTGGGGACCGCTGATTTAGGAGCACCTAGACATGTTTTGCCTGATTGATTCCACGCTCGCTGTCAGCGAAATCGTTTATTTCAGATGCATAAAATATAGTCAATTACATCACCTTTAATATAATACATTGTCAACATTTGTGTAAAATAGATAGTTTTTGTGTTAAATCTACGTAGAGTGCCGCAATTTTCATTATTGAGAGTTTTGGTTTTTGACACCCATTTTCGTGGCGTTCTCACGGATAAACTATTAGCCGGAAAAAAACCTTAAATACATGAAATGTAGAAAATTTTATCTTCTTTAGTTTCATATTGAATGAACTTTCACATAAGATGCATAGTTTCGGAGTTATTTGGAAAAAACCGAAAAAAGTCCGTTGTATACACGTTTTTTTTCGTGGGGGGAGGAAAACCTATTTCGCGGGAAAATTCTTGTTGGCAAACCTCTGATTCATGTTCAGCGACCCAAAATACTATATAGTGTCAAAAATCAAAACTCCACCAAAACTTTCTTATATTTTCAATGTGTGTTCTTCTCCATCCCCACTCTTCAGCAATCTTTTCTACCCCCAGCCATTGCTGGATCTTGTGATAGACTCTTACAGAGTGCTGCCGTGCTGCAGCTGCAGATGGTGGTAATGCAGCTATGTTGGAGCTGTACCTGAAGGCTGCCTTCTTGTAGAAAATGTACCTTAGATGGTTGAGCGTAGGCACATTTGTTCCACTGTAGCCATACAGTGAAACTAGGAAACGTTCTTCAGCAGCAGCTACCATCTCCTGAGTAGCATTTCAGTCTGTGACTTCAGACTTCTACAACAGCAATGTTTGGATTATTTATAAGTGTATTCAGGAAATTCATTTTCTCATGCTTGAACATTGTTGACGTTGTATCGCAACCGCTCAATGCTTGCAGGAAGAGGATATTTTCTGCTACCAGTGTACAGTATCAAGAGGTGAAAATGCCTGGACTAGTGTGATTATTTCCAGAGGTTTTAATTCTGTCATCTGAAAACGAAAATGACCCTCTTTGGCCATACTCTTTTCTAGATTTCAAAAATTACAAGGCCAATATCCATTATTTCTGGACATATGATCCCTTTGGAGTCCAAAAGGGACAACGCAGAACCACGAAGGGGCTTCTCGATATTGTTTTAAGCCAGACGCAGTTGCGTTTGATTTTTTTATGTGTGCTTAAAGCTCGAAAGCAAAAATAAAAATATCTTGCAAGAAAATATATTTAAAATTGCAATATTAAAATAAGTTGTTTATGCAAATTGCCCTTTGAAAAATAAGAAAAATAGAAAAATTAAGGAATTTATAAGATTTATCGATAAAAATTTATAACATAAAAATTGTTTTTGCTAATCTTACTAAGCACTCTTATTTTTTGTTTGACTAGAATGCTTAAATATCACACTGTGTGTAAGTCTTGAAACAATCTTGATAGCGGTTGTGGGAGTTTTCAAAACTATTTACATTAATCGGGTTTTAGCAAATCAATACTTTTTGAATTCGAAACGTTTACTTATGGTAGATGACATAATTATTATCTAGACGCGAAGAAGTAATGGTTTGAACCGGCTTTGCTTTAATTATCTAATCCTAAACACAATAAATCGATTGATCAACGTATACGCGAGTTACCATATCTAACAACGCAACGAGTTCAATATTCTAATCTTCTGGGAAAGACGAGATAAGTAACGTTCTAGATAATATTCAATTTCATTAGGATAAAACTGCAATGTAATAGAAAATTAAAACATGCAATTTACTCTGTACTTGTCTTTTGTACTGTTCGCACATAAAGTTTACTTTGAAATAAAGTTTTGTATTTTATAAAATTTTCTTTGGTTTTTCTTTTTAAAAACTAATCAATCGAACTGATTGATATAATTCGCGTATATGATATTATGGTAATTACATAATATAATAAATATTATGGGAGACTAAACGAATGTTTATTTTCACTTATTTACAATTCTGTTACTAATTGCTAAGTAATACGAACGCTTGACTGATTAAACAGGGTGTCTCGACGATCTGTGCTTGGAGGATAGAGTTGTTGTTTTTAGAAATATCAAAAACTTTAAATTCTATACAGAATTGTAAAAGAATGAAGATAAACATTTGTTTAGTCTTTCATAACTTTTATTATACAGAGTAGAATTGTAATAGAAAAAAATCTAACTACCCTTTCGGTGGTGGTTGTATATTGAGAAAAAAATATATATTTTAAAAACCTTCATTTTCTTTTTTAGGAAAACATCTTTTTTGAAAAGACGAAACATTGTTTAAGAAATTCAGGAATACAAATTCTATCTGTACAAAATAAAGTTATAAAAAGAATATCAGCAACGAATCACGTTTGCGTCGTTATCTCAGTTTGTTATTGACGATTTTGCTGACACACGTCTACGTGCAGCTGGGTAAACATTAAAGGAAATGTCAGTTAATTGTTTAAAATTTGCAGATTCAAGGAAACATAGGGAGCTTATTGTATACTGAGAACGAAGAATAAATAAATAAAACCAAATTCAACAAGTTTTAATCTTTATTAGGTTATGATGTCTCTGTGAGAAATTTTTGTGAAAACTCATGAGGTATACACCAGCGGTTCTCAAAACGTGAACACCCAACTCTTTTTAAAAAATATCCTGTTTAAATTAGAAATGTTATCAATGACATCTCTAGGCATCGGTAATTCTCCATTAAATTCTTATTTTTTCTATTTGACCCTGGATTATTTATTATTTGTAATCACCATTAATATAATGTAGTCTTAGAATACATTGATCAACTGATTTTGTGTTTTTACAGTTAGATAGAGTTAAACCGCGTCAAACCATTACTTATTTGCGTCTAGATGGTAAATGACGCTATCTAATAATTTTTTCAAATATGTCTTAAAAACTGCAATGGGCTTGTTTACAAAATATAGCGTGTACTATAATTCATATAAAACATTTGCAAACTTCTTTATTTTTATTATAAGACATGTGTATTCTAGGCTCTGGGATTGAAGAACTCGACTTACCTGAAAATGGCATTGTAGTGATTGAACCAAATGCATTCGTTGGACTACGTAGTTTGCGAAAGCTCGATCTCCTATTCAACGAACTAAGACAAATTGATAAGAATACTTTTTAAGGATTACCAATTCAAAAATTGGGTTTGACCCACAATAGACTTACCTCAATTACACCTGGCACTTTCAACTTAAGTCATCTCGAGAAACTAAATTTGGCTCGAAACGATATAACTGCAATCAACGAAGACACTTTTTCAGGTTCCCCAATTAAAACGCTATATTTATCTTACAATTAAATAGTATTTCTTAAACCTGGAGTTTTTGATGGTTTAAACAATCTTGAAAATCTTGATCTCACTGGAAACGGTTTAATCGAACTCGATAAGAGCACGTCCTTTGCCTTACATTCACACATTAAATTTAGACAATAACCACATAAAAATCGTTGCACCAGACACCTTTAGTGATTCGAACAACCTATATGATCTGGACTTATCATGCAATGAAATTACTAATCTCGGCAAAAATAGTTTTGCAGGATCAATAATTCGTAAACTGGATGTATCTGGTAATCAAATAGAAGATCTTTGTTGCCGGAGATTTTGAGGATTTAAACCACCTCTACGAAATTTCTTTAGACAGTAATCAAATAACAAGAATCCGGAATAGTGCATTTGTTGGCGCTGAAAATCCCCAAACATTAAAGTTATCTTATAATCCAATAGTTACTATAGACTCTGATGCATTTAAAGATGTGCCTTACCTAGAAAACCTTTTTCTGCATGGAAACAACCTAAGTAACATAGATAACAAATTGTATTTCTACGAACTATTAAAATAAAAGAATTGGGTTTGGCATATAACGGAATTCGAGAAGTTAAAGCTCATCATTTTAAAGGTTTTGAAAATTTTCGGTACTTGGATTTAAGCCGTAATAACATAATTAAAATTGTCAAAAATGCTTTTAATGGAACGTCATTACAAGAACTATATTTATGGCAGAATCAAATCACATCTATCAAACATTTGGCATTTGAAGGTTTAAATCTACTGGAACTTGATTTAAGTCGTAATAACATTAGAAATATTGTCAAAAACACATTCTCTGGTACGCCAATACAAATACTTGAATTGTGGCAAAACCAAATCACATTTATTGATCCTTTGGCTTTTGAAGGCTTAAATCTACTAAAGCTTGATCTAAGCAGTAACCGTTTGTCTAACATTCAAAAAGATATGGTTTTAGGAAACAGCATTCAAAAATTACTTTTACGAAACAACCAGATTGAAATGATTGAACCTGGAAGTTTTGCTGATGTGGGAAACCTTCAAACACTTGATCTGAGTTATAACCAATTGCATACAATATGTCCATACACCTTTAATTGACACCATAAATTTATCTTTTAACCAAATAACATGTATCAAATATAATGGTTTTGATAATTTAAGTAAGCTTCGTGAACTTGACTTAAAGGGGAACGATTTAATTGTCAATGACAGAAATTTATTTAGAGATTCGTCATTAGAAGTGCTGTATTTGAGCTACACCAGCCTATCTAAACTGGCAGCTACTGATTTTGAGCAGTTGCCTAAACTAAATTAAATTATACGATCTGAAATACACTCCGTCTTTTATGACAGCGATCCTCCATCGCATGAAACCGTTTATAAAAACGAATATAATTATCCAGGAGATGTCACTATTCGCATCCTTACATTACTAAGACAGATTCAGGTATCTACAAAGCATCTATTTCATAATAATAAAAATAATAATAATAGTAGACTTTTCCCGTCGACTTAATATATAAGTATGGAAAATGTAAGTAAATACATCGATATGAATTAATCAGATTAATAGACACTGAAGCAAAGAATATAATATAAAAGTACATCGTAGGAAAATGCTACAATACATTTATAAAAGCTCATGAAACATTATTTTGTAAGGTACAGTCTTAAAGCTTTTTAAAATTTACCTACAGATGTTGTATTCTTTATACAGTGTGTCCGAAAAGTATGGAATATCCTATATGTCTCAGTAAATATGCATTTTATAAAAAAATGTTTCCTATAAAAGTTGTTTAGTGTTTAATTTTACATTACAGGGCAATACCAAATAACAATTAAAAAAAAAACAAAAGCGCAACGAATAATGCTTCAATTTTTTTTAATGGGACGGTATCCCTTTGTTGTACTCATTTGATAGAGAATGTTTTTCTCTTTTCAATGATGTAAAATCTTGATACACTTGCATAAGTAAATTTTGATTAAAACGCAAAAAATTGTTTGAGAGTTTATTTCAATATTCATCTGTTACGAATTGAAAATTTTGTATAACTACACTCTACAGTTCATAGAAGATGTGTAAAAAGTGCACCATTTACAGCTTGGCAATGATAAAGTCGTCTCTCAAATTTGTTTACTGCATTTTGAATCGTTTCTGGTGTGATAGCTCTAATCTCTGTTCTAATACGGTCTTTTAGAGTTTCAATATCTTCAGGCATATCGACATAAATCTTATTTTTGAGGTGGCCCCACAGAAAAAAA
>VTPC01008683.1:0-28698 GCA_011009095.1 Ignelater luminosus | reverse complement strand
TTTTTTTCTCCTAGACACCCTCCATTTTTGGTAACACGAACGTATTTATTTAATTATACAATAGACTGTGCAATTAAGCAAAGGTGCGATTAACAGAGCAAATGCCAAACAAACAGAATACTAAACTAAACGTTGTCATGTATATTTAAAATGCCATTTAAGACAATCTTGAATCATTTCTTCTTAGCATCCTATTTTATCTTAGCATCCTATTTCATCTTAGCATCCTATTTCATCTTTTCCAGTTTTGTAAATAACTTATTGTTGTGTAAAGTTCTAAGTAGGTATTTCAATACTGATGAGCTTTAATTAATTGCCTTTTTAGTTGGATAGTATAGAAAAAAAGGCATCAATTACTTACCCAAGTAAATGAATTTAGTTTTTTATAGTAATTATACCCCTGAGAAATAAGTTGATTAAGTATGCATAAAGGTAGAACATCTAGTTCAAAATAAACTTTTAAAACCTCAATGCTTAAAAATTAAAGTCAGTTTCGTAGCCTTGAATACGAGAAAGATTATCCGTGTTTATGCAATTGTTATTACAGCGGATGGAGGTTTTAGGTCTAAGATCGTGTTAAGATAATTTTGTTGATATTATAGTGACAACAAAACATCATTTACGTTTGCTTACTAGTAGTTTAATTTGGTCTTTTCTCAGTAGGTATATTAAATTCACCTAGACGATTTGGGGTTTCTTTAGTGTTCAATACATTGTTTTTAAAAGTTACCGAAATCTATCTCAAAAAGTTGTATTTAAGTTAATTTGCGTCTTTTTATATGTGCTTTTAATATTTCTATTTTTGTTTTAGAACTATAAAGTGTCTATAAACGTTTTTGGGTCTAGTGGACTGTGAAATCATGCTTGCGACTGCATTTGCCTCCTTAAAAAAACAGGATATGTACTAGAATGTTTGTCACGTTACACGCATTGCATCGTTGTTATAATGGTTGCCTAATCTTATGTTTGATGAAATAACGATTGTTTAAAGTAGAAATTCAACTAATCTAATAAATTTTTAAATAACACATTCTTTTCGATGTCAGTAGCTAAGAATAAAGACAAATAATTACAAAATAAAGGAAACATGGCCTGCAATGTATTAATAAAATTTATTCATGCGTTTACACTAATAACATTATAAATAAAAAACATTCAGTAACTTACAACATAAATATTAATACGATGGCAATGGGTTAATAACATAAAGAGCAATAATTAAAAAATAGAGTAACTTTTAAGAATTTCTTAATATATTATTTACTCAAAAATGAATAAGCTTCCCTTATTTTACATTTTACATAAATATTTGGAAATGCTCCCCATTGTCATTCAGACATGCTCTTATTCGTTGTTTCTTATTTTCAAAGATGTTTTGAAGTATTTGTATTTGTAATTTATTCCATCAATTCATTTAAATTTTCCATTCTTCTTTTGTAAACCAAATATGGAGAAATCTAGAGGTGTCAGTGTCATGAAAAAATATAAGACCAATTCTGCGAAACACTGCTCCCCAAACACCCACTTTGATGGGATTTAGAGATGTCTCAATAAAACGGCGAGGATTTCCAGCACTTCTCATTCTAGAATTCTGCGAGTTCACGTACCCAGATAAATGGAATCAGGCCTAATCGGAGTAAAAAGACAAATACAATAAATCATCATTCATATTGTTCTCAAACCATGTACAATATTCTCTTCGACTACCATAATCTGGTGATGTGTTCTTGCATAGTTGTTATCTTGTAAGGATATAATCTTAGTTGTTTTTTAACAATTTTGTGGCAAGTACTTAAAGAGATATTTGTTTGAAGTGAAATTCTGGGATGTGAGATTTGTGGATCGTCTTCTATTACTTGTCTCACTTTCTTGACAGCTTCAACACTCATAGGAGGTCTTCTTCTTCTCAACAGGTCCTGTTCTAGCAAATCCACTAACTATCTTCAATGTGAGAAACTAAAAATTCATCTTCGCAAGCTTGAGTAGAATACGTATGTCCAATTTCCATCGTGAATTACACCATTCCGGTAATAAGACATAACGATAAACGTGTCTTGTTAAACAGTATAGACGATTGCTTACAATGCTGCTGAAAATAAATTTCATTAATATTTTTTAAAGTCTACAGTATGTAAGAGTCTCACTATGATTATGCAGACACAGCACAAGAACTTTTTCGTACAATAAGCGCAATTAGTGAGAAAAAATGTAAAACAATACAACAAACTTCAACGCAAGATTAACTAAATGCAGATCAATGATATTTGCAATTGAAAAATGACAGAAAACAAAGACGTATTAGTTATTGAAATAGATCAACAAGGTAGCACATCAAAATTAGATTCCGTAGTCAAGTGGACCCAGAAATATTTATGAACACTTTGTATTATTTCAAGTAAAATAGCATTAGAACATAGATGAAATATTTCTATTTTGCTCTAATTGTCGTACTAACCCTTATGTAATGTAAGATCATAACAAGACTGACATTTTTAGAGTTATTTTGTACTTCTTGCATCTATTATAATTAACCTGGAAAATCAAAAATATTTTTAGTACCTTCCCGGTGCATCTTAAATCACGCAACATCCTATGAAAAATAAATCTTTATTAAATAAAATTTTCTTGTATCAAAGTGCAATTTCATTAAAAATTTTCCTAGAATTAAGCCTGCAGATCTCAAGGTCTGTGTAGACAGGCTAAGGCAAGTTTATTTTTCATGTTATAAAGATGTCCCGTTGACATATTATATACTCTAGTGAAGGCTAGGTACGGTCTCGGGCATGGAAGGGTAGGTGTGACGCGCGCTGCTATTAAGAGAGTATTCACTCTGGAGTGGTCACTTGCGTAAATTGCAACGCTACAGTTTTAAAGCGCATTGCAGAATTAAAGTGAAAAACTGGAGAATGTTTAATTGAAGAAGACCTCTTGGAGACATACACTGTCGGACGAAAGTTGAATCTTCTATGAGTGAAACTTCAAACATGCGGTAGTACGAATATAGTATCTAACGATTTGATATAAACTGTGTTAAGGAAATACCATTTTGCAAAATTGGTTCAAGTTTTATTTGTTGTTTCTTTTAATACCAAATTGAGTGCTTATGAATTCTGCTCTGTATAAACAAATCATTGTTTGGTAGGCAAGTTTTTATTTGTTGTCTCGCTGGACTGTAGACGAGTTTGTAGAAGTTGGAAATCTAAAGAGCATTGCAAATGTAACCACTTGGGGATTTTCGGGCAGCTCAATTTTAATCATTCGCTTATAATTTGCACTTCGAAGTTGATATCCCTTATTTTTAAAGTTTGAAACAAAATTCATTTTGGAGATTCTGAACGATACAATACAAAATTAGAGTTATAATTATTTACAAGACGTACAAAAAAAGACTTTACAGATTGTTTTAAATAAATCAAGTTTAGAGGTACTCGAATTATAGTTTTGACTCGTTATAAATTATATTTTGAATTTCAACTACAGTTAAGTTTAATTTGCTTTAATTAGATATGTTTTGCTTAACTTTGTGAAAATAAACCTCTGGCATTTATAATTATAATTACTGTACATAAAATAATTTTATGAATATATGAATAACATTTTTGTAAAATAACAATTATTTCGTTCTAATAAAAAATGTTATTGTTTGTTCAGTTTTTGTCTATTGTAAATTTTTAGGTATATTCTCTGTAAATAGAGACGATGATGCCTCGGTCTATTTTACCATTTTTTTATAAATTGAATAATAGTTTTATAAAGCAAAAATTTTAAGTGACTTTTAAACTGTTGTTCATTATTCGAAATTATATATATAATATATATAAAGTTGTATATTTAGCCATGCTATTTCTTTGTACATTCAATAATAAAATTATCCTTACAATTTACATATTAAAATTATTTTAAACCATAACTAACAATTAACATTAAATATAACAAGAAATATACCCTAACAATAAATAACAGTTAACATTATATCAAACTGGAAATACACAATAAAGCAGTAAATAACAAACAATATTAATTTATAAAAACATCATATAACACCAGGAATACACTGTTAATTTATTTTGTATTTATTTAACTTACTTTTGAATGTATTTAAATTTGGGGAAGTTCTTATCTCATCTGGCAAATTATTAAATTGTTTAAGGCCTTCCGTAAAAATAGTTTTACAGCTATTTCTCGTAGTAACAGTAATTGTCCTATATTTATCAATTCCGCGAGTGTAGTGTCCATGAACATCATTATTACATATTACGAAATCTTTAAGATATGTTGGGGCCATTCCATTTACTATTTTATACATAAGTATTAAAAGATTCTTCTTTATTTTTTCACCGACAGGTATAAATGATAGTTGATCATGCATTAGTTTAATTGGCGTATATCTATTACATTGTAATATGACCCTCATAGCGCGATTCTGTAAAATCTGTAATTTCTTTATTTGCGACTCTCCCGATAATAGAAATACTGAACTACAATAGTCAAAATGCGGTTGTATTATAGTTTTATATATTAATGTTTTTGCCCAAACTGATAAATTCTTTCCTATTCTAGCTAAAAACGCAATTTTTTTCGCAATTTTTTTCATTGTAACTTCTAAATGCCTACCAAATTTTAAATGCCGATCTATTAAAACTCCTAAATATTTTATTTTATGTACTAATTCTAATGTATCTCCTTCAATTTTAATTTCAATGGGTGTATCTTTAATTTTCTTAAGATTAGAGGTTGTAGCTATTAGGTTGTCTATATTTTTCTTAACTACTGAATAATTGGTAACATCTTGAGGTTTATTAGGAATAGAATAAGAGTGCTCGGCGAGATGAAGGTTAAGAATCCCTTTCTAAAATTTTTTCTTAGCGTTAGTCTACAGAAAGTTGTCTAACATAAATTTAAATATCATTTCTTCTTAACTTATAGATTTAAATGTTTTTTGTAAATGTGAAAATAATTATTACTACTGTAAAATTGCCACTTTCTAATGAAAACTAGAAATAATTCAAGCGCTAGATCGGAGTTAGAGTTATTCTTACAACTATCAATTCTCTTTTCTAAATCCTGCTTTTTGGCTGTTTTTATTAATTTAATAACTTCATTTCTATGTTTTTTATATACATTCCAATCATTTTTTTAGTATTTAATTTTAATCTATTTATAATTAACCACTTACTTAAATTTTCAAGATTTTGGTTGACTACATTAATCATTTTGGGAATATTATTGCCGCATGTTGTAATTAAGGTATTATCAGCAAACAAATTAATATTCATAATATTGTTATTATTACTCTTCAAAACGTTGTTTATATCATTCATGTATATAATAAATAGGAGCGGTCCTAGGACATTACCCTGCGGAACCCCCAGAAAGCACTCCCTCGGACTAGAAACAACATCGCCATACCTAACCACTTGAGTTCTGTTTGTCAAATAGTCTTTAAACCAGTCTAAAACTGTTCTTTTGATACCATACTGATATAACTTTTTTATTAACCTATCTTTATCAATTGTTTCGAAAGCTATAACGACGTTATTCCTATCCAGTTCATTTCTCCATTCTGTTAAGACAAGTTGCAGCGATGTTTCACAAGAATGTTGTGTTCTAAAACCTGACTGCCTATCCATAAGTAATCCATTGTCCTCGAAATACTCAACAATCTGTCGATGAACAACAATTTCAAGAATTTTTTCACATGTGGGTAACATGTTAATTGGTCGGAATTCGTTAGCATTTACAGTATTTTTTACTTTAGGTATAGGTACAATGGTACTCACTTTAAACAAATCAGGAAATCTACCAAATTGTAGTGAAGTATTGATTAAATTAAGTAATGGATATCCCAAAACATCGAAAGTATTTTTTAAGAATTCAGCATTAATACAGGATACACTTGATTTATTTTTTAAATTTACAACAATTGCTTTTAACTCTTGCAAAGATATCGTTCTAAAGTTACATAACTCGCTAGTTGTTGGACAAAGATAATTAGTGTCTTGCTTTGAAGTTATTTGGGGAATACTTTTCGCAATTTCAGTTAGAGTTTCAATAAAAAATTGATTAAACGCATCAGCTAGGTTGTTTGCGATATTGATATTGCCGTCAAATTTAATATTGGTTGGTAGGTATTCTGGTTTGCCCTTAGTTATTTTTTTAATTACATCCCACATTTTCTTAGAGTTATTCTTACAACTATCAATTCTCTTTTCTAAATCCTGCTTTTTGGCTGTTTTTTATTAATTTAATAACTTCATTTCTATGTTTTTTATATACATTCCAATCATTTATGTTTTTTGAAGTTTTGAATGCTTTATATGCCAGATCACGTCTTTTCTCCGCTAAACTGATTGTAGTATTATACCAACTGCAAATATTATTTCTCTTTTTAACCGTTTTACTTGGTGCTACACTATCTAAAATTTCATTTATATTTGATTGAAACTTCTCTGTAACGTAATTAATATTTACACTACTATATATCCATTCTTTCTTTATTAAATGCTCACAAATTATATCAAAATCTTCTTTTTTAATTTTGCGCGTCGTAATATACCGCGTTTTGTTTTCAACATAAACAGGCTTTTTCCATTTAATTTTAACAATATCATGATCTGTGATTTTAGGCATATAAAGCACTTCTGCTTCTATTAGATTATTATCATTAGTAATTACTAAATCTATTAATGTAGCGCTAGTGTTAGTAGTTCTTGTAGGTTCCGTAACAATCTGTTTCATTCCAAAATTCTGTATTATCTCTCTTAACCTTATCGAATAAGTATAATCATTTAACACATTAATATTAAAGTCCCCTATAAAAACAATAGCTAACCCTGTTGTAATTAATTCCTCGCACAGATTTTCAAAATTATCTAAGAATTCACAGTCACTTGCTGTGGGTGAGTGATAGGTAGACACTAAGAACATTTTATTTTTTGATACAGTTAACATTATAGTTGAAAACCAAAAGTTACTTTCTTTTATGTAGTTCTTCACTGGTCCTACTTTTACATCCTTTCGAATATACGTTACTACTCCCCCTGTATTCCTACTTTTTGAATCACACCTTATACTGTTATATCCACTAATTGCTATTTCAACGTCTTCAATTTCGTCTGTTACGCGTGCTTCTGATAAACTAATAATAAGCGGCTTAAAGTTTTTACAAATTAGCGTTTCAATGTCATTTTTATATTTTAATAGACTACGTATATTAACATAAATAATACAGTCACTGTTACGTTTATTCGCGTTGCATAAATTAGTTTTCATAAAAAAGGGTTTTCTTTATTTGTCAATTTTGGTAATACTGGATAAATTCTAGAATTGCTATTTATCACCTCAGCACTATCTTCATGTGTTTGTGGAGTACACACCTTCAACGCTGCGTCTCGATCTGTAGCTTTGGATTTTTCAGTTTTTTCATTTCCATTTATCACCGTTTCGTCTTTCATTATGTTGATTGGAACAATTTTTATTAAATTCCCATAATTAACGAACTCCTTACATATTAAATTTTCACCTGTCTGCAACTTAATACTAGTAGTAATATTATTCACAATGCTTTTACACAAATTATACTTGCCAAATTTACTTAGATGCAAACCATGCGCTGTGTACGATTTTGTTGTTAATAAGGAATTTGAATCCAGAAAGTTAACTTCATTGTAACTTTCTTGGCTGGCTTCAAACAATTTGCTATTTATATCGTATATCAACTGATTCAATACTTTTCGCCCCTGCCAGTAAGGAACAGATAAACAAATTACGTTTGTATTTTTTAACTCATTAAACACTTTCAGAATCTCTTCATATTTAATTCGTTTGCCATTCATAGCGTTGTGTATTCCTCCCCAGATAATAACAAAATCCTTTTTATCAAACGTGCTACATAGTTCACCTACGTTTTCCACCACTTTATCAAAAGTTGCATTCGGCTTAAAAACACATTTTACTGAAACATTATCATTTTCTAATAAATCGTCTAGCATTCTTGCACAATTACGTCCATGGCTATCTGCTACCATTAACACATTCGATTTTAAATTATTTATCGGTTTAACACATTCTTCGTCCACATTTACTTTTTCTATTTCTTGAATATTCTTAATCTGCGGTGATATGTTTGTCACATTTCTGTTTTCATTTTTGTCTGACCGGCTTTTCTTTGTATATTCTGAATTCTCTTCCTTATCTTTACTTTTTTTAACTGTTTCTTTACTTTTTTTAGCTGTTTCTACTTGCTGTCGCTGTCGCTGTTGTTGTAATCTGTTTATTAATTTCTTTTTTAATTGAACCACCATCTTTTCTAATATTTTAACCTTTTTTTCTATCTGTTGTATTTTATTTTGATAACTGTTAACATATTTACGTGCAATATTTTTACGTTGCTTTTTAACTTGTTCTTCTGATATCTCTACTCCATTATCTTCATTCACAAAACTAGAATTTAAAGCTTGTCGTAGTTTATTTACTAATTCACTTTTATTGCCAGTCTTATCTATATTTCTCTTTTCCAATTCTGATTTTAATTCTTTGACTTTCATTGCTGATATTTTTTTGCATTCTTCCATAATCAAAACTATTTCTAAATATTTATTAATTCATAAATTTATTTAATTGATTTCAAAGAAATAGCCCAGTATGATACAACAAACACATAACACAGAGCAAATGAAAAATACGTCTTACTACGGCAAAGGTTAGCACAATAATAATTATGAAAACTTTCTTTTTGTAGAATAAAAAGAAAAATCGAATGCTTAGTTTAAATATTTAAAATTACACCAGAAACTTTAAAGCAATTTGTTTATTTGTAGTATGGAAATTAATGGCTAGGAGTAGGAGTCGAATTTTGAAACTGTATCTTACCTTGGGCATCCTGGCGCCCTTTTTGGACCCCAGCCATTTTCGACTTAGAGCTGTCGTGAGTTTTAGGTTCCTTGCCCCATTTTTAACCATTACAAGTTATGTAAATTTTGGTTGTTGTCTTGTCATCATTTTCATGTTAGCATTGGCCGGGAGTGATGTAAGTCTAACAAAGAAAAATCACAACTTATCCACAATACTCAAAGTGCTAGTTTGTACGACAGTCCCAAAAATTATCTTAACGAACACTTCGGTTAATTTTGTAATAATAAGACAACGTTACTACAAAAGATTGTTTGCACAGTTGGTTGAATGTTTATAAATATTGGAAAATTAAATTCTCAATTTCAAATTTTAGTTTGTAATGGAGATTTTAAAAGGAACAAGCTGCACACACTGCACACTACCTTGTTGAACTCTTTATTGTAATAACCGTCACTGCAGTAGAATTGAGTTCGTAGGTCTAGGCAAGCAATCTGAATTCCACAGGTGGCAGTTTTAGAATAGGATTAAGGAATATATCGTTATACACATGGGGGTAGGTGTATGCGTGAATTAAGTAGTTACTTCTGTATTATTCACTATACAAATGTTTAGAAAGGAGGCACTAAACAGGGGAGGTTCTATTTGCGGTGTTAATAAGTCTGATTCGCATTATCAGTTGAAATTAATGAATATTTCTACCAGTAACTGAATACTTCTTGTAGCTTTTATATTTAGAAGCAGAAATGATATTTTTTTGTTGTAGCATCAGTAACTTTACCGAAATAATTGAATAAAAATAACTACAGAAAATGCTATCGCAGACAATTAGTTACCAAATGATTTTCTATTGTTAGCTGTCTGTCTGTAACTAACCTTAGCTAATAAGGATTCTGATGAAAAAAAGAGTAAAAACAAAGTATCAAGTTAATAAAATCTTCACATGGGTAATCTACCTATCGAAAACATTAGAAAATTCTATTAATAATAAACTTTAGCTATTCAAGCTTGTACAATTTAATATTTATTTCATCCATTCAAAAATTCAATGTGAAATTCTAATTTATAAGTCCTTTTCAGTTTGCTTCAAGCTATGCTAATTCAAACAACTCTGTAGACTCTCTAATAATGTTGTTAGTACAATGGTTATCCTGCATATTTTAAATTATCTGAACAATGTAGAACAGAAGAGCGAATTAGTACCTTTGAGGATAGATTATGTTACGTACTTAAATAACACGGTTTTATTCAAAGAAAATTAGGAATAAAAATTTTAAACTTTGAACGTTTCGAGTGGTATTGAAAAATTTCTTCCTGGAAAAGAATTCTATTTTTCTACTTGAGAATTTCATTAAAACTTTAAATACACCTATAAATAAATTTTTTACAATCTGCGCCCTCAAATGACAAACACGTGTAATCAGACTAGTGAAGGTGTCTAGAGTGTTACGAAATTAATCAAACTAATGGCAATGTCAGGGTTAGTTTTCGTTGTTTTGTGTCTTATTCCATTTTACGTTTATATAAAGTAGAATCGTATCCTAGTAAAAGTAACATGTAGTACTACAATTTTACGTTTATTCCATTTATTCCAATTTATATATATCATGCAGAAGTTAGAATACAACAGAAAAGTTTTTGAAACATTTGATAACCCTTACTAACAATTATTTATAATAGATGTAAAAGTTTCTGAGTTGTTTTAGCTGAAAATCTCTAGAGAAATATGATATTCGTCGTGTTAAATCTCTAAAGCCCTTGCTTCGAATTTATTTCGTACTACAGTTAGTCTGAATATCAATTCTTTAACGTTTATGTAATTTTGCTGAAAAATTAATGAATTGGTAATTAAACAAAAACGCGTTTCCTTTATAAATAATTGATTAATGCTTTTAAAACGTTGTGTTGTCACAAAGAATTAAATTATCTTAAATTTATTGTGTGTGTTTATTTAATTCCAGTTATTTTTCTCTATTGAAAAGATAAGAGACATAAAAACAATTTTTTGTAGTTTAAACAAGATTTGAATCATTCAGAGTAAATAAAAATTTATCAGAAACTTAAACATCATCTCTAATAATTTTGATTTGCTCTACTCAAAGTTAATCATAAGCTCTGATAACATAATAAAATTCAGATTGTACCGGGCTAGTTAGTTAGCGGCCTTTAGCTGTGGCAAGAAAATGTAATTTAAACAAAAAAGAGAAAATGCTCACTATTTATTAAATTTAGGATCAAACAATAAAAATTAGTTTTGTTTTAAGTTGATCGAAGATCAAAAATAATCAGAACTTGAAGATATCGAGCAATATCCAGAAATTACAGGTAGCAAAACCTGTTCTAATATTAAGAGCTCAATACCCAAAGACTGAAAATAACAAATAAGAATCTGAGGACAACGACCTTTAATAATAATTCAAATTCAGCTAAAAAATTTAGAAACTTTCTCTAAACAATGAAACTTTTTTATAGCTGAAGCGAAAAAACAGTGGTTAAGAAGTAAATCCAACAGCTAACCGATTAATAAAATTTCTAATCTTCTAAATGGAAGCTTGTACATCTACATCTAACAATTATCTTGATACATACTATTAAATGAGTCAATCAACGTGTATACTACAGAACTTTCTTTTTGTAAAACTCTCTACAAGACCATTTAATTGCAAAGTTATAAATCTCCAAAACAGTTATGAGAATTTTTAAAGTGACTAACGTTAGGTAACGATGTTTATAATAATAAATAAAAAGATTGTAACGTAAACCTTGCGTTACTAAAAAATAACGAAACTTCTAGGATCTCTGGGTCCTAGGCCAGCTGAACTCAAGTGGGTAGATTTGGAAGCGAGACGGCAAACATTAAACCTACAATAAAACTCCAGGTAGTAATTAACCATCAACGTATATTGAAATTCTGAATAAGTTTAACTTGTATTTACAAATAAAATCTGAATAACCACAATAAAAAAAAGTTTTATACAAAAATTTAATTGTTATTTTAGAAAAGAAGCTAAAATTGGCAATTTCAATAGAACCACAATTAAAAGTTTCTATGCATTAAAAATTTTACTTTTGAAGCTAAACCAATTAGCAATAGAAAATTATTATAACACTTTAACGACAGATTATGACAAAAAAATTAAATATAAAGATCTTCACTTTAAAAAAAAAGAATTAATTGAATTTTTTGAATTTTAGATAGTAATGACAAAACTTATTAAATGAATAAACAAATTTTAAAGCGTTTAAAAATAAGGAAATAATCGTAAAAACTGACAAAAATAAGACCAAGGTAACAAGATAAAATTAACACAAATGTTATCATAAAGCACATCAGGCAAATAATCTCAAATTGTTCAAGCGCTAAGAGAAAAATTCAAACACCAAAGAAATGCCAATAAAAATTTCTGATATAACAAAATAATTATTTGTATTAATCTGAAATTACGGGAATTAAATTTTCTAAAAGAACCAATTTGAAATCATTTCGGTGTACGATGAGATTTAAGTAAAAAAATTAAACAATATAAGCAAGATTCGGATAAGCATTGAAGTTATTAAATAAATCTTACCACAATGATGACGGAAGCAGCTTTCGATCGAAATTTGCTTGCTGAAAGTGAAATACACCTGGAAAACAATGATCAAAAAAAATCTTCAATTTAAATCCGAATGGTACACTAATCATGAAAATTAGATTATTAAAAAAATTTTGAAGTTACAGGCCGAACAAGGATTTAAATTACAATGGGTTTTAATAAAAGTTTAAGATCCTTATTAACTTGAAGGGGTCACTCTAAATTTCTAAGCAAGGATTTAATTAACAAAAAAATAATTGAACTGAATTAATCTAAGTACAAATTGGTACCGGATGGAACCTGAAATTTCTTAAAAGTTGGGTTTTCGTAAGCGATTAACCTGTCCGCTTCTAAGACTTCCGGTGAAATGTTTAAACTAGGTAGATGCTAGCTTGGGAATCCAGCATCTCTCGTAGTAGCAATCCGAGGTTGACAATTAGACAGTCGTTGAAAATTACAATTAACATCGATGAGCCCACAGACTCCCTAGAACTTCCTTGGCTTCCACCGAAGAAATCTCTCTGAGATTCGTTAACAACAGAGGAATCTGATGTGGGAGGTCTAATAAAAAAACTGGAGACAAGGAACAACCATTAGTTACGAAGACGCAAGGGATGCAAGAAAAGAAGTTAACTTACTTCTTTATAAAAGGGTTTTTTTTCTATTTCTCCTACGTGGAAATCGCCCCAACGAGAAAGAGATGCAGAAACCACTTGCACTACTCACGTCTCGATTCTTTCTGTCCAGCCCGCTTGCCGCGTTCCCCCCAGAATTTAAAAGAGTTTACCGGTCGGCAGATTATCACCCTCACCCTAAACTCATTCAATTGCAAAATAATGCAAGAATCGGGTATTTATACGCAATCTTAGTAATTGGAATCTTGTTGCAAAGCAAAGAAATAAGTTGCTAAAGGAACTTTTGTATATACACGGTGTCTCACAAGGAAGGATGATGATATACCGTGAGATTTACCATGTGACGGGATGATAATGACAAAAGACCGTTACAAGATAAAATAATTAATGTTATTTATTAACGCTATATATATACAGGTTAACAAAAGTAAACAAGCTGTAACAACTGACAAGAAACCGTAGAGGAACTGAACTAATGTCCTGTAAAATAACGACAAGCTTTTCATATTATTAGTGCATACAAAAAGAAGGGTTCTGTAGGTTTTCATAGAAAAAGATAATAAAGATGTCCTAAAAATTTTCTGCAGAAATCTCGTGGTAGGTCTTTTAAGAGGAATTAGACAAAAGCAAAATATTCTACCTTTGACAATATATGTTCAAAGAAGTATTGCAGGTAGTTTAAAAAGAATTACTTACTCGTAATTAACAAAAGCCATATTCTTTTTTCTACGAAAATTTATAATGTGCAAACGTCTAAAATATTTTCAAAGAAAAAGCTAGACCTTTTTCCCGCGAAGGTTTAGGGCGTGACGTCTTATTCGTAAAAGTAAATATTCTTAAAAATTTAAACCTTTAAAGAATGTTGAAAAGGATGGGACACTACAGCATAATTAGTTTTAAATTGTAGAATTTTAGAAATGTTTTAAGTGTAGATTAACAAAATCAAAAATTTGATAATACAAAGGGGTGGGGTGAAAATTGTAAATGTTGAACTTTATCACTAATGTTAAAAGTTACATTATTAGCAAAACTATGAAAATTATTTCTGATATAGTTTTGAAATAAATATAATTAGGATAATTATGTTTTGACATTAAATTAATATATTTAGCTTATACATGCTTACAACATCGAGTTTGGTGTTAGAAAAGTGATTTAATCTAAAAGTTATTATAAAAGTAGTTTCATCGAAATAATCATATTATATCCTTTTGTTTTTGTATCTAATATAACTAACACTAAAGATGATAACATTTGTGACGTAGCGGGTCAAATTATATCCCATTTTTATTGTTAATCTTGACCGTTTCAAATTGCATTGTCAGCTTTTTATAGCTTTATTACTTCTTTTACTTCTTGTTGTTTACTTCTTAGAACTTTCATTTTCCAACCGTTTTCCTTACTTTCGATTTGTATTAATAATGTATGTATTACAGTTCAAAGTTACATTTAACATTGTTACAAAAGTTTCACTGATTAACAAAGGTTTTGGTTCTTAAATAAAACTAGGTACTCCTGTGGTAGCTTTTCATTCTGAATTCAAATCTGCTTTCAGATTCTTTCTATCACGTGTAGTTTTTGAAATATATGCATTTGAACTTCCAGTGGACAGTGTAATTATAATTACATTAGGTAATTACGCATTAGCGATAAGAAGTTTTGGAAATGAGGTAATTGTATTCCGCATATATTAGAAAGCTATTAACATGTCATCAACAGGTATATCACTCCGATAAATATTTGTAAATATTATTTCAACTTTCCATAAGTGAGATCACTTATGTACGAACATATTCAGTGTTAGTACTGTTTTGTGGAACAAGTGAAGTTTTATAAAGTTGCATTATCACTGCTTAACAAAGAAAATTTCTTGTGTTTTGAGTGATAACTGTAGAAACATTAATCATGTCCCGTAAATGTGCGAACGATCCGGACAGTCTTTGTTACGTTTGTGGAGAGTTTACTGCTAAACATCAAAAACGATGTTTTACTGCGCTAATAAAAAAAGCTTATCGTCTGTACTTTGGATGTCAAGTTGGAGATCAAGATAAGCATTGAGCACCACATATTTGTTGTGTTTCTTGTGCAAATCGCCTTCGACGCTGGATAAAAGGTTCCCGTGTATGTATGCCCTTTGTAGTACCTATGATATGGAGGGAACAAAAAAATAAAAAAAATCTGTTGTCTGTCCTCATTTAACATCGGCAATAAAAACCGTTGGCCATTGTACTGATCTTTCAGTTCTTGTGACACCAGAAACATTTGAAAGATCAGATGAAGAAAATGTCGACATTGTTTCTAGCAATGATCCAGAGTTTATTCTTCCAGATTCCACTGAGCCACATTTGATCATACAGGCACAACTAAACAATTTAGTTCGTGATTTGAACGTAAGCAAAAACAATCTTACCTACTGCAGTGATGTTGACGGTTTGATGGAACCACAAACCAGAAGAATGGTGACTATCCATTGCTGTATCTAACTTTAGTTTGAAAGCAGTTCTATTTTACAATGGCAATGCATTGCCTTCAGTTCCCATTATATATTCCGTTTACCTAAAGGAATCTTATGAAACTATGAAATGCCTCTTAACGAGACTATAAACGATACAAGTGGAAAATCTGTGGAGATTTGAAAGTTATAGCTTTGTTATTAGGAATGCAACTAAGATTTAGTAAATACAGTTGCTTTTTGTGCGAGCGAGACAGTCCTGCCAAATCGCAGCATTATATTGTGAAAAGTTGGCCAAGTAGGCAGATAGTTGTGGGAGAAAAAAATATTTTACATGAAAGCCTTGTGGATAGAAACAATGTCTATTTGCCCCCTTTGCATATAAAGTTAGGGCTGATAAAGAATTTTGTAAAAGATATGAACCATGGCGGAAGAGGTTTTCAGTACATATAAGATAAATTTTCAAAAATTAACGAAGCTAAGATAAAGGAGGGCATATTTGGATTGCCCAAATTCGACAATTAATAAATAACAGAGGTATTGATACGGTTCTACAAGGAGAAGAAAGGGTGGCGTGGAATTGTTTCAAATCTGCTGTAAAGGGCTTTCTGGGCAACAACAGAGCGAAAAATTTCAGAAACCTCGTTGACGAAATGTTGACAGCTTACCGTAAAATCGGATGTAGTATGTCGCTAAAGATGCATTATTTACACTCCCATTTGGATTTT
Source organism: Ignelater luminosus (assembly GCA_011009095.1). Lineage (NCBI taxonomy): Eukaryota > Metazoa > Arthropoda > Insecta > Coleoptera > Elateridae > Ignelater > Ignelater luminosus. The sequence continues at coordinate 12,458 of VTPC01008683.1, read as the reverse complement.
TTCTCAGATAATCTGGGAGCTCTAAGTGATGAGCATGGAGAGCGTTTCCATCAAGACCTTTCAACGTTGCAAAGCCTGTACCAAGGAAGATGGAATTCGAATATGTTGGGTGATTACTGCTGGTTACTAACTAGAGAAGACCCTAATACATCATTTCACAAAAGAAAAGTGTCAAAGAGATAATTTTAATGGGTTTTATGTACGTTTTGTAATCTAAAATGCATCTAATTACTTTAAGGTTTTAGGTTTGTTAATCAGTGTTTTCGGAGTTTTGTAAACTTTATTTGCTAATTATTTTGATAATGCAATAAGGCTGCCATTGACAATAAAAATTCTGCTTTTGTTGGTTAGTTCACCAGGTTACTTGATTTTGTTCAAAAGTTTATGAGAACGATATGAGAACAAAATATACAAAGATAAGTTACTAAAATATTTGGATAAATGCCTAAATTTGAAATTATTAACTTTAATTTCTATAAGAATAAAGGATTCTGATCAAATCGCTCTATATCTGATCGTACTCAAAAATTGGTTCTCTTAAAGTTCATCTCAACTTAGAGTACAGCGAGTGGTAAAGAGTGCCATAATGCAGAATTCGTACTTTGATGAGTACAAAATGATTTAAAATAATAAATAAAGAGAGAGTCATTCAGAATAAGAGTTTGTGCACAAAAAAGCTGGTCACACAAAAACATAAATTAAACAAGTATGTGTATGATGATTATATTCAGAACTAGTTAAACCTTAATTTAAACATACCCATCCGTTAAATTTTGTAATATCAGGAATACCTGCCGGCGATACTTTATTTCACTTCTTTTATAAATCACTAAGATCTTTGGCTTTTTCTTTTCAGTTTTGTAATTTTTGCTTTACCTGAGCCCAATATTTTTTGATAGCCCAAAGTTCTGGACAGATGCGCAAAATTGTCTTTAGGCACAAAAACGGTTTCATTTGTTTGGTACTACTCCGTGATGTTGTTGGCATAATAAACTGTAGCTAAATCTATGAGTCTTAAGAAATGGTAACAACTTCTTTTTCCAATATTCTTTTAAATAAATTTTTTTGTTAATGGTTCCTTTAGTGATAATGTCTTCGTCGACCTCACTAGCTTGCTACTAATTTTTCATTGCTCTTTGGTCATACTTCCAAGCACGATCATTTATGAAGTCATTATTTTCAGCCCTAACATAACACGCAGCGGATACGTTGGTGATAAAACTTTGAAGAGTTTTGTGTTTTTTTTTTCCTATTGCGTTCACAGCCACTGGGCATTGCCGTCTATAATGAGGAAAAAGGCATTGCCATTGAGAAATAGCTAACTAGGCGCGCCACCGTTTTTATTACAATCACCACCAACAGGTCAAAGTGGCACTAGAGTGTCTAGAACAGTAACACAGAAAAGAACATTGCAATCATCATCTCTCTAGATTTCTAGATTACATTAATGATATGAGAATGTTCTGTATACTACTGACATTTTTTTTGTTTTGTCTGTCCATGATATACACTGGGTGCCCCGGAAAACGCTCAACACCCATGTTTTATGTTTTTGTTGTACTCGAGCACACGCTTGACATCTAGCTATTATTTTTGTACACTAAATGTAGTTGAGGGTAGTATACAAAATTGATAACTGCACTTCAGGCGAGTATGGAAGTAAATCAAAATGAGGAAAGGAATAATAGCTATTTATGCATCTATAGGACAAGTGACGTTTTAATCCTGACATTAACCAACATTCCTTACGACCGTCAATTAAAATTATTTAATTAAATGTGTGCTGTCAGAGAGACATTCTTGTTCATAATATGAAAATCTGTTTTAAAGGTTGAACACGCCAAAACGTGGGCACTTAAAATGTTATTTTATAAAAAAAGAAGTTATTATTTGAACAAAAACAAGAGATACTTTATTTATTTATGATGTCTTTTACATGTGAACAATATTTGTTTAATCTAATTTACCAGCATACGCCACAGAACGTACTTTACGACGTATACAACTCATTTGGGTTTGCACGTCCTCATCGCTGACTCTTTTTGTAGCCCATGACCAGGATTTCTGTAGGTCAGCCACGAAATTTGCTTCTCCACCTTTCTTTTTTAAGATGTATTTCATTATAGACCAATACCCTTCGATTGGTCGAAGTTCAGGACTGTTGGGGGGATTGCAGTCTTTGGGAACTACAAAAGCTCCATTTGCTCATACAACTCTTTCACTGATTTAACATAGTGGCAACTGGCTAAGTCTGGCCAAAACGATGGTTATGACTTATGCTCTTGTAGAAAAGGCAGAAGCCGCTTTTGCAAGCAGTCCGTTTTGTAAATTTCCTGGTTTATTGTTCCCGTGGTGATGAATGACCGACTTCTTTTTCCACAGCTACAAATAGCTTGCCAAAGTAAGTATTTTCTTGGATACTTGAACCTTTTTTTAAGTTTACAATCTTCTGGAGCATCTTCACGATTTTTGCTGGTGTAAAACTCGTGACCCGGAATTTGCTTTGATATAAGTTTCGTCATCCATCACCATGCATTCATATCTTGTTTAAAAAATTTTTGTGCAATTTTGTCGATCTACGTTTTGGCAGTTAAATTATGTTTAGCATTACGATCGGGTGCGATTTTTGCCTTATAACTTTTTAAACTAGCTCTACTCTTAACTTTTTGTACATATGATTGGGGCATTTTTATCTTTTTAGTCACATCACGCGATGACAACTTGGGATTGGATACAAAAAGCTGCAATTCGCGTTGTTTCTTCTTTTTGTCCTTCACTCCTTGTTTTCCTCCGCTTCGTGGCTTTCTTTTCACTGTTAAACGGTCTCGGAACTTTTTTAAAACAGAACAAGCAGTTGATTGAGGATAATTTAACTTTTTTGCTAGTGCTTTGTAACTCATTAGAAGATTTTTAGTGTTTTCGTGCAAGATAATTTCACGTAGCTGCAGTTGACGGCTTGCCATGTTAACAACGAATGAACAACAAAAAATATCAATTGTAACATTTTGTTTCTATGGCTACTAGATATGTTTTGTCAAAATAAAAAACAACCTATGTCTCTTATCTTAGCACTAGTAAGTTCTAATTCGTGCCCAGGTTTTGGCGTGTTCAATCTTTATTCCCTATTTTGTATTCTATTTCTCAGAAAAATAATCTCGCACATCAAGGTACATTAATATATATACATTTCTCAAATAGGTATGTAAACTTCATTTTATACCTTATCGTAAGAAAATAAATTTGTTTAGATCGATACATCAGTGAAAAGAACATTTGTTAATATAGGGTTCTTCTAATATAATGGATATTCTTTTGAGATATGGTAGGCGAGAGCAGAAGGATACGAAAAATGCAACATAATTTATTGGATGAACAGTTACAGGCCCTGAAAAGACGAGACACTCCTCATTAGGAACAGGGGGTTCTTTTAAGTTCCATTCGTTTCTTTATTCGGGTAGGTCAAATTGTGTGACATGATGGTTAACCGCTAACATATTAACGTCGACGTTGCCGGTGTCGTCTGTTTCTGTGGTATGAAGCGACGGAGTTTGTGTGATGTAGAAATACGCCTGTTTTGCTGTTTAGCGGTCCAAAGGGTATTGACTGAGGCATTGGGCGTTGGCACGTAGTCAGTGCGGCGATGGAAGCAGATTATAACGGCAGCACCAAAGATGAATAAATACGGCATTGTACATTGTACCGTAAATATCAAGGGGGTATATGGCTACTACTGGCCATATTTAACGAATGATCATAATGATCATCATCATGGACCTTAAGAATATAGCAGAAATCTATACAAATAACGTACGTTTTTATACCATACAGAGACTACACAGACCTTTCCTCAAAATATACAGGGGTATGGAGCACCTCTGCGTGACAAAGACGAGCTGCCAGCACTTAGTGATCGTTGGTTAAGTGAAAGTATTAAAACAGAACCGACCTCGCTTGATGAGTTTTCAGTTGATTTTTTTTCGAAAACTATTCTATTTTTACCTTGTCGTCGTAAGTATATAAAAGATTTTCTTTCTACTATTCACCTTTAAAAACTTTAAAAGGCCATTATTTTGGAATCACCCTGTAGAATTGGTTTCACCATGGATATTTATATATTTATAAAACTTTATCTTCAAAACTATTATCTAGATTTTATTTCTTTCTAATTCTGTAGTATGGGAGTGGAGAAAATCATGGGTATAAAGTAAACTCTAGAGTAAAATGTCGTTTCCTCTCTTGGGTGATTATGTACTTCGTCCATGAAAGGAAAAGATGCACCCTCTTTCCAAGTATTACAAATAACTATAAACTTGTGCAAATATGTTGCTATAAAATTATTATTGCTACTCATATCATAAAAGTTTAGTTGAATTTATTTAACCGTTATGACACATTTTATTTTTCATGAAAGGTTACCATTCAGTTTTATATCTTTGGTATACTAATGATGATTTAACTCTAAAGTCACCGAAAAGGAAAAAAAAGTGCAGACAGCAGAGACGGCGTCACCAAAAAAACATATTAGAACTATGTTTATTGTAGAAGGCATCTCTTGGGTAAATTTGTTTTGTAAACTATAATAGAAGCTTCCAACTAGATGGTGTAATTGGCGGAACGTTCGGCTTATATTAACATCAGATTGTGAAGCCGACTGCGACGTATACAAGTGTAAAAGCGTTCAGAAGTTAATTCCTCAACGATGTGTTTATCAGATTGTATTTGAACTAGATATTTACTAGCTTCTTATACTTATGTTTTTGCTTACTGTACGTTACTATTACTTTTTATCGCCAAAAAATTGTTAAACAATGTAGATAGCTAGTTATACTTTAAGTGACTTAAAGTAATAGTTACACACGATATTCATTTACACTTAAGATGTACAGAGTTTGTGTTCGTTATTTTTCAAAGAACAGACATAATAGCGCAATTTCCGTAATTAATGTTTTAAATTATAAATGTGACATCGTCCTTTATTTAAGTCATTCAATCCATGGTAGAATAGGCAGTTGAATAAGGTTTAATTGAAAATAGAAAGTGCGTTAATTAAATATGTCAGTCAAAACCATTAATAGGTAAATTAACAAAAATTACCTATAAACATAGGCGTTTCCGTACAAATTCTTTTGAAACGAAGATCTAAAATCAAACCATTTTTACAATCTACTTCAACAAACTAAAGACAAAACTTAAAATTTATTAAACGCAAGACGCTAAAACAGAAAATGGAAAATCCAGTGATAGGAAGAAAGTCTCCGCCAATGGAAAATTAACAAAACATAATTTTAGGGTTAGTATTGTTTAATCAACATTTAAACTGAAAGATTGTTCATGAATTGAAGGACAGTAACCTCGAGATTACGTCAAAATACAAAACAAAAAACAAGGAAAATACTCCACTTTCATGTTGTTTCTAAAATAAAAAAAAAGGTTGAAGTGACCTCTGGAGATGCATAATGGGCCGCAACTCAAATTTTACTACTAGTAAATCACCCCGTATAGTAGCAAGTTGTTATTCTTTTATACACGTAGTATTGTTTGGTTTGATTGATGTTCATGCCCACGCAGTTTGAGAATTCTATCGTTTACATCTTGTTTATAGTTTTTTTTCGAGTAGGAGTTTTTAATACCAAGTAATGGTATTAGCTTTATCCGCTATCTTAACATGTCATTGTTGGGAGTTTTACAATCTCTATATACTTTCTTGAATGTTAAATAGTTCTTCAAAACTTCTTGACGTTTATGTGGGAGAAAACATTTTGTTGCTACTTTGCAATTTAGCTATTTGAGTTTTAAAACTGAAATTAAAAAATCTGTGTGAACCATTCGGAAGTTATGTACCTAAATAAATATAAAGAGGCATCTATTTTAGTGTTCATTATTGAATCGGCAACTTTTTGACTGACTGTAATATTTTTAGTAAACGTTTTCAATTTTTCTTTGGGTTTAAAGCTCGTAACTACTCAGAAAATTCTTATTGATGCATTTAATATTTATTACAATAACAATTAATAAAAAGGAGCCCAAAAGAATAATTAATACTTCTTCTACTTGAGTTTCTATTCACAGAAGTATCATATGTTAATTATATTTTATTAAAAGTAAAAATTCTACTCTGACATTTTATGTACGTTTTAAAACTAATATTAATAATTCTAAAATTAAACATCAAATAAAGTTTAGTAAATAACAACTGAAAATCAATTCCCAGATTTTGATGGGTTGAAAATTATTTAGTTGTTTACTGCTACTTTGAATAAATATTTTTTTAACATTTCAAAATATTTATTAATTGAATATTTACAAAACAACGAAATTCAAATGAGTTGACAAATGCTGGTCATTAAATATTGTTTGAGATCAATTTATAATATTAATTTACAATGTTGTGTGTGCTGTTTCAAAGCTAATTCGAAGAAGACACTAAAGAAAATTTTTTAATTAATGCACTGAATAGACAGATAACAAATTATGTTGTACTTACTGTTATACTGTGGGTTTTCTGCTTAGCACAACAATAAACTAAAAGTTAAGTTATCTAGATAACAGCCTTACATAATTCGTAATTAGTTTAGAACTGTATCGTTGTCTAATACTTCCGAAATTCTGATCAATCCAATAATGCTATACATACAAGCTATTACAAATGTCATCCTATGTAGACATATATTATCCGAATTACAATGAAAAACAAGATTGTTAAAGGTACAAATTCTGCATTAATTATTAACACTGTACTTACCTTTTATTAGATTCGAAATATAGATATCATATTAAAAAAAATGATATATTGTGCATGAACACACTGCACGAGCAAGCAGTAGTTTGAAGTTTAGTGCATAAGAGAAACATAAAGCAAATATACACAGATATTTTGACCTTTAGCTAGTAAGTAAATCAATTAAAAACTAAGAGACGATGAATTTCCATGAAACGGGGTCGAACTATTGTTTCTTCGTAAAAGAAGTTCAGACTTGATCGCGTTGGCTTTTTCTTGAGCAAACCTTGCCTACTTTCTTAAAGCAATTTTTGAAAATTTATCTGAATTTCTCTTTCTAAGTGTAACCTTCACCTTGCTGCACTTGATCTGGAGTAAGTTAAGCAAAACAATCGTTGTTATGATGGTTGCCTAATCTTATGTTTTTTAAAAATTAAGAAATTAAAGTTAGTTGTTAATAAATAAATAAACAAACAATAAATAAAATGTGGAATAATACAACAAATTTCAGCACACCATTAGCTAAATTGCTAAATGCAGGACAATGACATTTGCAAATGCAAATGACAGAAAACAGATACGTATTAGATTCCATAGCCAACTGGACCCAGAAACATTTATGAACGCTTTGTATAACTTCATATGTGCTTGCTTTAGTGGTAAGACATAATTTCAGGCAATTCTTAATCGTGCCCTTTTCTCATCTCCTTTTTATTTATCGTACCTGTATCCTACGATCATATCCAGGCTACTGGATACCATCCCGTGAATTTGATCCTAGACTTAAAAGTTCCTTTCCCATTCCAAGCTCGAATTCACGTCAGTTCTGCATAGCTTCTTCACTTTATATTTGCTATTTACGCTGTGTAAAGTGTATGAGTGGCAGATGACATTATTGTTAGACTATCTGGGTCGATCAGACACACACCTTTTTTTTAAATAAAAGTGTTAAAGAACTTGGTGTCTAGATTATTGTTTTCAAAAAGCACGGACTAGGTATTTGCAGTGTTGCAATTTGTGTGACATACAATTACTTTAATTACCATTACTAATAATGTATTGACGTTGTTACGGTTAAAAATTATTTTTTCTACACCCGTCCAGTAGCGATTTTTGATACAGTTTTTGGTGTCAAAAGCGGTAGAGGAGAGGCGCGGTGAAAGGGGCGCGGATTGAATTTTCAAAAACCCAAAAATCTACTATAAAGTAAAATGGTTTAGTTGTGTGGTAGCATTAACATTTGCTTTATCGCACCTAACTTCAATCTAGTTTCATTGCAAACATAGAGGCGCAGCGCACTGTGATATTTACGTGGTTCAAGGCAAATATACTTATATTTTTGTGAAACGTATTCTGCAGTGTTAAATCGGTTTATTATTAGGTCTAAACAATCATTTATTTAAGAATGATGGGGCAAATCATTAAATAATCTTCATATAATTGAAATATTTTTAGATGTTATGATTTTAATTTTGTTGCTATATTTATGAAAGGGACACAACAAACAGTTGTGGAAGAGACGTCCCTTTCATAACTGCTCCTTTCTGAACTTACTACTTACTTACGTACTTACCTTACCTACCTACGTCCAAAACTTAAATTTCTTGTTTATTGTGTACTCGTAAAACTCCTCATTAATCAATTTTACAACTAGTAAATGGCACCTACAAAGTAAATTCGTATTGATGCAAAGAAAATACAAGAAGCTGTGAACAAAGTCATTCATTTTGGTGAGATCGGCTGCCATTAGTTATAAAAGCAAAAAACGATCAAACTACCCAATTTATTTATAAACCAAATATTGGTAACAAGAAGGTTTTTGTGACAGTTCAAGAATGTTTCCTGATTATTTAAAAACTTCTGCAAAAATATGTCATGGCCTGACTACAATTTAAGTCCGATAATTAGTCTGTGAGTATGCTTTACTACATCTTAACATAAAAATACTCTTTTCTTGGGAAGAGCCTAAAAAAGCTAGTCTGGATTGACAGAAAAGCTTTTTGAAACGTTATCAGTAAGAAAACCAGAGGACATTTCATTGGCAAGAACAACAAGCTTTAACAAGCACGTCAAAGAATTTTTTAATACTTTAGAAAAATGTTATTTGAAACATTCTTTTTCGGCAAATATGATATAGAATTTAGACGAATCCGGGTGTAGTACAGTGACCAACACTCCAAAGATAGTTTCGTCAGTTGATGTTAAGAGAGTAAGGCAATTTAGCTCAACGGAACTTGAATCTCTCGTAACAATGCTGACTTTTATTAATGCTTCAGGTGATGGAGTTCACAGGATCAGTTCAGTGATCACTGGATCACAGAAGATTGCTTCTGGAAAGCTTCACAGCATTTTGTATTTCATGTCAAACCAACTGTCGAAACATCGGCCTTGATATTGTTCAACAATCATAAAACCTATATAACAGTAAATGCTATACTTTTTACAAGAACTAACAATATGGCGGTCTTTAACTTCTCACTGCATTGCAGCCATCGTCTGCAATCTTTTGATGTGACTGTTTTCGATCCGTTGAAAGCTTGTTACAGAACAAGTATGATTGAATGGATGACTTCAAATCCGTGCAAAACAGTTACTGTCTATAACGTGGTGCAATTTGCAAAAGATGCTTATTACGCTGCCTTTAATATGAGCAATATAACGTCGAGATTCAGAAACATGGGAATATGGCTTATAAACAAACGTATTTTCACGGATGAAGATTTCTTGCCGTCTTTTGTCATAGATCGGCCAGAACGACCTCGCGAACGGCCCGTCCAATTGAGACGAAACTTTGGGTTATCGCGCAGGCAGGCGGGTGTATTTCCAAAACGGGCAGCCCTGTCGAAACGGCACTCAGGAGCCGCAGCCTGATGGAGCCATCTAGCTTGAAACCGCCCGAGTACGAATTTTTTTACAGGACCAAAATCGGCGAACGGGCGGCGAAATTATCGCTCTCTGCCGTCTTTAGTCTTCGGTCTCTGGCGGTCGCCGTTTGGGCCAGCTCCGATTCACGGACGCGTCGCGCACGGTCCTCAAACGCGGCAACGTCTAAGGTACCGAAACTATTACATTTCGGGCTTTGCCTTAGCAGGGGCCTCCTTCGTTACAATGTGTTCATTATCACACTAGTATTCTAGTGCCTGAAATGTGGAATCTGACAGTTCCATTGCATTTATTAATGCTTGCACAAAAAAAATTAACATTTGTCTTCATGAATTCAGGCGTTTCCCATGAAAATCGTTCTGAAGATAGCCGAGGCTTGTGTCTAATTGGCAGTTTGCTCAATACCATGCCGTTAAATCTAATACGTGTGCCATTGGGCATTTATATTTTAAGTGAAAGGTTGCAACGGATATGTTAGCGTATCAAACCTCAGGAGTACAGCAATTAAACAAACATTTACAAAACTCCTACCTTTTACACTAAAAGAACCGTTCTAAAACGATTGGTAAGTGTGCAAACTTTTGTTTAATTAATCAATTTAGACCAAAAATGACACTCAAGGTACCACTTACCAGTAAAATCAAAAACAAATACCAACAGAATCGCCACATAAAGAAACACTGGATAAAACACTCAAACGTGGGGCTTTGCTGCTTTCCGTTTAACTGATTAATATTGTTTGTGCGTATTTTCGTTTGCATTTAACCACCATCAGACCTTTGAGAAATATCATTGTCAGGTTGTTTTGGCTTGGCTGCTCTACTTTTTTGTATTATTTATGAAACTGTAATCAGCTTTTTGTCTTTAACATCTAAAGATGCACAGTTAGGTTTTCATACGTATTCACGGTTTTCAGAAAAACTGTATAACAAAATCTTGTGCTGTTGTGATTGATACCACGATTTTATGCGAGTAACGGAAGGTATAAGCTGTCACCGCGTTCTTACTTCTAACTTTTTTCGACATAGTAATTCAGAAAGTATCTTTGAAAATTATTCTGTATAGTGGGGTTTATATTTCTAAATCTAAATATTTAAATTTAGTCCAAGGGTAGTTAAGATACTGATACCGTACTAAACATCAGAAAGCTTTAGTTTTAAGCAGAAAATTTCTAAAAACTCCAAATTCTAACGTTTTGGTGTTTGTGTGTATCCAAAATTTTTGCTTTTTTATATCTATAAGTACAGAGCAAGCACTTTAACTCCACTGTGTGTTGATCAAAAACAAAATAATACTTCGCGCCAATTTGTCAAATTGCTCTTTTGGCACTTCTTAGATTCACTATTAACTAAAAATAATCACAACTAAAGGCGTTATTTATTTTCTTATTTATCTGGATGATTATCAAACTTATAAAATCACCCTGTATATTAAGTGACCTATTTGAATAATTTACAACACCAAGTACATACAAAATATCTATTTGTTATTAGAGTAATTACAAAGTCAAATTATCTAGTTTCATTTACAGTTCAAACCATTAATGAAAGCAAAAACCTCTCTGATAAAAAAATCTTTCTGTTTACTTTCAACCTACACTAAATATACATGTTTCAGATGATTGTGCCAAAGAAAAGAGCAGCGTTATTACTGGATCGTTTAATGGTGGCTCTACAAAAAGCAATGGAAGAAGAAGAAGAACAAGCAAACAGAGTTCTTCAAGGACCATCTAGAACTGCTTTCAGACCTGAAGATATTCGATCGGTAATTATATTCATTTATCATTTAAGTACAACTGACCACATTTTCCAATTTCTTCACTTTTATTTTTAGAAAGAACCTTCCAGCTTAATCAGAATTTAAATGCTATTTAATAAATATCATGAAGGTCTTTAAACGTTCATTCATTTAATTACAACAATGTCATTGCCTTATTATTGAAACTACAAAGTGAGTTTGGTTTTCTCAGTTTACATTGTGCTGAGGAGAATATTGGTTAACCTTATAACAGTTTCAAACTAGCGGTTACAGCTATTATAAACTTTCAGTGATTGCTTTATAAATTCTATTAAGGAATACTAACTGTTAATTTATACTTACTATGTTGAGTAGTTATTTTGATAGTTTGAAAATTACTTAAGTGTTAAAATTACTACAAAAAACTGACATCTTTAACGTTATTTAATAGCAGTTTCTACAAATAGTCTACTACAAAAAATAAAAAGCTCAATTAGATAACGACGCGACGTAATGGGAGCTAAACGGGGATCATGCTTCTTATGGTATCCACACCGCTCATAGCTTGGCCAGCCATATCAACCGCAGCTTCGATTACAGCAGATTGCATTTCTTCTATGTTAGGTACAGGCATCGAACGGATTACCTAAAATGAAAAATTTAAATTAAGAGTAAATATACAGGGTGGTGCATTTGATTCCGCACCATAGAAAAATAGCATGTTTTTGAATTCAGTTATATATCAAAAAAAAATTCCACAGGGTGTCCTAGGTTGGTTACAGTAAAGATTTTAAATTCTTTAAAGCAGTACATAGCTATAAAGAAATTATAAACAAGTTACATCATCAATGTTAAACCAGTTGTTACTGGAAATGACATCAACTTTTCTATTTTAATTTATTTCAACATTTTATGTTGTCTTGAAGATATTGCGCACATGAAAGGTTTTCGTATAATTAAACATTGAATTTGGAAGATTTCAAAAGACTTAATCTACCCAAAAACAACGCATCCTATGAGACTCTAATGAAGTGACGCTTTGGCTGTGGAGAAATGCTCACAAAAAATCCCATATTGGCAATTTAGTTTGATAGAAAATAAAGTACAATGACCAGGTTGC
>VTPC01008682.1:77066-96251 GCA_011009095.1 Ignelater luminosus | reverse complement strand
ACGTTTAACAAATTTATCAAACTTAATTCTACCTAATGCTTTAGTTAATACATCTGCTATTTGTTCCTCGGAACAACAAAAGTTTAATTGTATTTCTTTGTTTTGAACTCTTTCACCTCTTATTGGAAAACCCTTTACATATGTTTTTTCTTTAGCTTAACCTCCATAACACTTAAAACTCTGAGAAATGCCCACAGTCTACCGAAGACCCCGACTTCCACGTCCACGTCGTGACCACTGGGCCCTGCAAAGCGTACTATGGATGTACGTGACGCAGCTAACGGGCGAGGGTGAAAGGCAAGCTGCCGGCGCTTAAAACTATTTGGCACCTTTCGGCTAAGGGAGCACACCCCGACAGAAAAACCTGGTGCTGCTCGAAGGACTTCAAAGAAGTCTCGGAATGAGTCGGATTCTTTACAACGAAATCTGGCAATGAAACGGACTACGAAAATGGCTGTATGGAATGTGCAAGGTTTTACAAATAAAAGTACGAAAGTTCTGAAAGTCATGAACCAATATAAGATAGACATAGCAATCCTAAGTGAAACAAAGGAAAAGGGAAAAGCGACAGAACATCTAACAAATTATATACATATATGGTCAGGGGTAGAACAAACTAAAAGAGCTGCAGCAGGTGTAAGCTTGCTCACATGAGAAGTATAAAAAACATATTCAGAATTTTAAATGTAAGAATGAAAGGTTTATACTGCTAAATATAAAAATTTATGGTCAGAAGACAACAGTAATAGGACCATATGCACCAACAGACGACTAGCCAAAACAAGTAAAAGAAGGATATTATCAACACTTAAACAATGTTAACGTGCAATTCTTAAATACAAAGAAATAATGACAGCAGAAGATTTTAGAATGCATTGGGTTCAAACAAAATCACGAAATAGTAGAACAGTATGGGGATATAACACGGAATGAGTCGGGGGAGATGCTAATAGAATTATGCAAACAACGTGAAATAAACATTTTAAACGGGTATTACAATCATAAACCATACAGAGATATACCTGGGAACGGCCAACATTAAACCAAAAGTCCGTAATTGACTTTTATCACAAAACAAACATCTAAATATAGATACAATGACTGTCGGGTCCAACGAGGTGCAGTTGTGGATCTGACCATTATATGCTGATGATAAGAGTAATATGCCCTTTCACGAAGTGTAACAAAAAATAAACAAGAAAACACAAGGAAGAATGAGAAAAGTAGAAATGACAAGGAAAAGATAGAAGAACGAAGATATAAGCTACATCTAATGCAGGACCCTTTACGAGAATAGACTAACGCAGGCGTTATATGAAAAGAAAGAAAATGAAAATATTGAAAATGAATATGATACGATTAAAGAAGCGCCACATCAAGCCGCAAGAAAAGACCTGGGAGTAGTAGAGAAGAAAAAATCAAGACAGAACCATGTTGGATGACGGAAGAAATTAAAAATCTATTACAAGGAAAGAAAGTCTTATATAACAAACGGTTAACAAAGAGAAATGACGAAAAAACTTCTGTTACTATCCTTCACATACCTGATCAATCTTACTTCTCTCCAGTTGAATTTACCGCCCACTGTATCCTGTTTGCGATTTACTAAAACTTTGGAATACAATCCAGCAAAATCAAAGAAATCTGATCTTTCCATTTCGTGCACCATAAAAGGTTTCTTTTTGCCTACCAGGCGTATGAGTTGAGCCCAGTCATGAGGGATTTCAATTTTCAAGCTACTCTTCTTTCTCTTTTTTTCAATAAGACTGTGATCTGTGTCACATTCCATATGTGTATGGCCAGGCAGCAAAAATTTATGATTAATAACGGCCAAACTCTTACAATTTTGTTATGCAACTAGACAAACGGCTGAAATGTGACTGTTCTTGTTTTGACCTCCGCAAGAATCGGAGTACATGGTAATATGGGTAGCATTTTGATCGAGATCTTTTGTTAAGTAACGATAAAGACAGGAACCTATTTCATTCGCACCCCTTTTAGGTAAGGATTCGTACTAGATATAACAGAAAGCTTGGGTGTCGTCACAGTCATGAACTGTGAGGTTGTAGGTCCAGAATGGACGCTTGTAAAATGTTTCACCACTTTGTAGGTCTGGAGTCGGTAGACATTGCTGTAAATCAAAGCAAATAGAGGAATTTTTGTCGGCATTTTTACTAGTATAACCTGCATCAGCTTTCTGATGATGCTGAACCAATTCATGATTTATTTTGGCTTTTTCGGCTTCTGCCTCAGCCATTTTTTATTGCATTTGAAGTTTATCACAGGTGCAGCAGGTATCTTTCTTAGGTTGTTTAATTTTTATATTCAAGCTACGAAATATTGCTTCGTAGGCTCTTCGATTTATAAAATCTGTTGGATACTTTACTTTGTAGGCCTCGAATAGAGAAGTCAGAGTGTAATGCTGAGGTAAATATTTTTTAGAGGATTGTCTCCTAGTATAATGACTTGCATATGCAGGTATGGATAAAATGTGTTCTTTTGCAGGTTGTTTAGCGTCATCACTAATTTTGTTTCTGTTTTTGTGGGTCCCTCTTCCATCCAATTCTATAACTCCTGAGACATTACCAGCTCTTTTTTTCTTTATTATAATTTCGATGAATTTATTGCTTATATCAAAAGTTCTTCGGAAACAGTCTTTACATGTACTTTGCAAGCAATTGTTAATTCGAAAGTAGTACACCGCAGTACCCACGAGATGTTTACCGCTATCGTGTTTACGAATTCTAATAACTTTTTTATCTTCGAATGTAATCAAGTCACTTATATACTGCGTTCTTCTATTATAGCTGCCCATTGACCAAAACTCTTCGAATAAAGTTGCTCGAATGCTGCCATCAAACTTTTCCACACACTTATTCCTGCAATTTTTTAATTCTTTAATTCGTTTCTCTGCAACAACCTTATTTTTCTTGGTAATATATTCTTTTCCGAAATTTCTCTTTATTTTGCTTTCGTCTTTTATTTTTCTCGTGTCGTTGTTAGATGCTTACTCTTCTTCGCTGTGTGCTTCGTACCCTCGTTTTCTGCTTTTTCTATTTCCCCTTGTTCATCTATCTGTGTGTTCATTTCAGTTTCTGTTTTCCGTTTTCTTGGAACTAGTTCTTGTGTGCCACTCTCAAGTAATGAATCGTCACTTGCGCCAGGGGAGAAATTTGGATCGCAAACATCGTCGTCGTAATCGGAACTAAGAATGTCTTGAAGTTGTGCTTGTATGTCTGTAGCGAGAGATGGGGCATCACTCGAAACATCTGAATCTAAAACCCAGAACTCAAAATTATCTACTCGTATTTCTATACTTTCTGTATAAAAAACTTCCAAACTGACGATGAGCTAAAAGAGTTATTAATATAAGCAGGTCGCTTACATTTTTATCATGTTAATAGAAGTAATGAGCGACCACAATTCATATTTTCTAAAAAATTTAGAAAGGGCATTTTGTATATCAAACGGGAAATGCATAAACACTTTTTAAGGGATTAAAAACGGAAAACATTCAGAAAAATTAAAGGCAATACTTACGTGTACTTTGTGATTCTTCACTAATAACGACATTCTTTAATGAAGTAACTCCTGAATCTGAAAAAGAGTAAAAAGCAACGCTACAGGTGTTTATTTTCATAAAATTGCAGCTAAAAAGGCAGATATAACCTCAACATGTAGAATCAGCATCACAACAAAAGTAAAACAAACTGTTAATAAAAAAATGAAACATTTGACTTCTTATTATAACACTTACCACTAGTAAATGAGTTTGAGCCCTTCTGAGCCATTTTCAGTATTTTCTTGCCTCTGGAACACATTTTTTCAGCAGCACCCACAACACTTTCACTGAGAGCTGAATTGAGGTTATGTATTATGAGATAAGGCAAAGCGAAAACCGCGAAAACTAAAACTTTCCGTGTAAATGGGGATAAGTCTACTTGACTCTGTATACACCCACCACATAAGTATTCGGATTTTGTGTATAGAGAGCTAACATGATATAACTTCTTTTACGCAAATTTTTTCCATCACTCTCATGACTTAACTCACTGGTACATTTTGTAATTCGGACTGCTTTGAGCTAATTTGACTTATATTCTTTTGCACATATAAATATGAAGCAATTTCAAGTCTAAACATGACAATCCCGTTTTTACAAAATTATGACTTATCACCTTTTTCACCCCCAGCAGCGTATAGATATTGCAGTTCCATTAAGTTATAATTTACAAAAAACATATGCCACCAAAATTAATAAATATATTTAGGTCTGCACGGGCATAAGGAAACTGTTTCAGGTTTTGTTCGTAACAGTTTCTCTGTTACCTTCCATTATATCGACATTATTTTTTATCCCCCTATTAATCTTACAGTTGGTTTTCCATGTGCTCAAAAATCTATTTGAGTTTCATGTTAGTATTTCTCAAAATGTAAAAGGTGCTTTAATGTAAACTTTACTGTTAAGTAGAAAACCAGTAATGAGGCTTCACAATCCTACATTTTGGAAATTCAAAGTACCGTTTACTGGATTAATGTATGTACATGGAAACGCGGTAAAAATTATTACGCCTACAGATTTTAAACTGATTGATTCATTATTCTGTCGATGATCCTATGTGTAATAAAATTCTCAGTTCTATAGAGCAAAAAAATTACAGGTTACAGCTAAAAGTGCTAGAAGTAGCAGCCGATTTTTTAGTAATATTAATCAATATAGTAAGCTTTCGAGAAATGCTGTCAAGGGCGTATAGGAAAGTGCAGCTGATTTTATAACTCATGCTAAAAAGTAATAACTCACGTTTTTTTCTAACTTTACTAGTAACCATGTACAATCTGTTTTTGGCTATAATTATATTTTTAAAAAGTATTTGCTACCTATTATATTTCTGAAATAAGGAGATTTTCGGTTTTGTTTTTGTGTTGTAGCTATTTATTCCGGATTATTTTTAGTTTTTCTTTAGAAGAACTATAAATGCAGGAATGCAGATAAGATTAATTGTGCTGTTTGTTAACCAAGATTAGAGATTTGAAGAAACTTTGGAAATTACAACAAACCAGTTATTTTAATACAATAAAATAAAATAGATCACAAAAGTCTTAAAAAGGAATATAAATTTATCAGTCAGTATATATAAATAATATTGACACTGTTAACAAAATTACGTACAGTAACAGTTAAGTGTTTAAATGCCCCGCGTTGACTATTCCACATTTCCAATTATTTTACAGAAACTAATAGGTACTTTTTCTTGTTTACTTTAATATTCGTCAATTTTTTACAAGGATGCGTGTTCTGTCAGTTATAGTTGCTACTTTTAATTTTCCTTATAATTATTTACTAAAAATAATCGTAAAACGCTACGGCAGTATTTAAACGCACGAAAACCAAAGACTTGTAGCCGGTTAATTATAATTTGACCACCCAGTTAATAAAAAAACTCGCTTAATAGTAACAAAAAAGGCATAAATTCTAACGTCGATAGTATTATAAATCGGTTATTTGTATAATAATAGGTTAGAGCAACATTTTGAATCCTACTTAAAATTCTAATGTCTAAATTAAGTTATTATAAGACTATCATTCAATTATTTTGTAATTATTTAAATGTACTCCTCTCTTTTTTTCGCACACATCCTAGGTACGGTTTTCTTTAAATTGCGTTAATTTAATTAAAAAGTGTCTTACAACTTGTAATTTAATATGAAAAACTGCTTTAATAATTTAACATTAGCATTAAGATGGGCAACAGATGAGAAAAACGTTACCAAGACAAGTGATAATCTTTATTACGCATGATCGCTCATGCTTGAAATAAGATAGTTGATCGCTCCTTTATTTTGCATAATTAAATAATTAGGAATATTATAAACAAATTAGTTTTTTAAATTTTACCAAAGTTCAACTTGTAGACATTTTTATCTCTAGCAGAAATCGTTGAATTTATAGCTGTCAATATCTCTCGC
Organism: Ignelater luminosus; assembly: GCA_011009095.1. Lineage (NCBI taxonomy): Eukaryota > Metazoa > Arthropoda > Insecta > Coleoptera > Elateridae > Ignelater > Ignelater luminosus. The sequence goes on along the minus strand of VTPC01008682.1, from coordinate 90,284 downwards.
ACGCATATTTAGGCAATAAATATCTCGTAGCTTGAACCATTGTTATGGCAGGTAACTTACCTGATCCGAAACTGTCATCAGAAAAGCCACTGGTCACTCTCGAGCAACGATCTTATCGATTTCCTTTGTGTTTTGTAAAAGGCCGAAAGGTTATTGATATTTCTTGCTTGATTTCATTTTTGACGTGTAAGAAAACTATTGCCGATTATTTTTGATGTGTGAAATTTTATTTTTGTAGATCTGAGGATATCAGAAAGAATGTGTCCAGCTGTAATAATGCGGTCTGACTTTGATGGCATTCCCGTTTTTTTCCTTTTTTATTGGTGTCAGCATAATAACAGAAACGTAACAAAAAGTTAAGGAGGTTTTGAAGCGTTAATTTCTACATATTCAAAATGAAGGTTTTAACAGGTAATTAAAGCTCTTAAATAATAACCTTCCTAGATCTTAAGACATTTAGTTTTAATTTATAAAAACTGAAGTGTTCTACATCTGCAGGAAGTTATATTCATATTTGGTTAGAATTAATCTTCTGTTGCTAATTTTAGCTATTACTAAAACCTATAATTTTTAGCACTTAAACAATCAAAACATTTTAGTTTTAACTGTGTAAGGATATTAATTATTGGTATTTTTTTCTAAACAAAAGTAGTTAACAGTGAATTTAACAAGTAATTTTAATGTCCTATCATTAGTAAGTCGTTACACGAATAAGCTAAATGAAAAGTATTCAAATGAAAATATGAAAAAAGAAGGAACAAAAATTAAAAACGGATCCAATTTATTTTATTGTTGAAATCGAAGTAGAAAAAAATAAATATAAGAAAAAGTTGTAGACAACGCTAATCACTATAATAATAGCTAAATATCTTAAGAATTTTCTTTTTAATTATTTTTTATTTTGATATATAATTTTTTGCGTTGGGTTTCTATATATTATATTATTAGCCTCTTAACGGTTCTGATAGACCATCAACAAAATTAATTTCAAATTAGAATGGAAACTTTTCGTTGCTAATATTAAAATTGAATTTAATCTATTAAACCAATAATACAAAAACCAAACAATGAAGCACCTGTTGTATGGTTGCTGAAGAAGGTTATTTGGAATAAAAGCTTTTTGAAGTTCATGCAACGAAATGCAAAACGACGAAAAACAGTACACACATATCTTCTTTTTTATTACCGCTCAGTTTCAAAGGCGTATGTTACTGTTACACATCTCGAGGGTTAAGAACTAAAGTATCTGGACAATTCAAAAGAACCTCTGATTGAGCTTGTTACTGCCAAGAAACCATAAACGATTAAATTTACTTTTGCGTCATATTACACAATGGTACAAAGCACTGTGATACAAACGGTGGACCATCACTATTCTTTCTTATTACATTTTTAGCGTGGTTCACAAGTTCCATTTTGGCTATTTTTTGCCTGACTTCTCCAAAAATTATGATCGAGGCGTCATTCAATTCGGAATGACATTTAGAAACTTTTCGAGCATTTCGAAGTCCCGCGCAAAAAAATTCCAAAAGTTATAAACAAATTCGTAAAAAAAGGGTTTCGTTTTTTACAAATATCTCGGAGAATATTGCAAATATCCGAAATAAAAAAAAAGATCCTTAAAGAGCAGGAAATTTCCTACAAAAAAGTCCTAACATCCGGAATTGTATCATCAATATTTATAATTTTAATTTAGAGGTGAAAATAGGGCTAAAAACGCTTGATATGACCGCCGCGCGCGCCGCTTAGTTTGCTCTCGTTAACAAAAAAAAATTTATTTACCTATTAAATATAAATATGAAGGAATAAAAAAATTCAGGTATCATTGGGATACATGAATGAACAATAATCCATCGCAAAAAAAGTTTTTCCCACAATTTGTTTATTAGTTATGCTTTTGTTAACTAAAGACATTTTACCGACTTTTGATTGTTATAAACAAGTGGAGATTGACAATTTTTTAATTTTTCCTACGGGGATCTGTTCTGTAGCTTTTGGAGTATAAGTTCAAGAAGTGAAAACGTTTTCAGGTTTTTAGTTTAAGAAATATCGTGGATTTTATGTAAATTTTCAATTGGTAAAATTTGTTTAGTTAACAAAAGCATAACTAATAAACAAATTGTGGGAAAATTTTTTTTCCGATGGATTATTGTTCATTCATGTATCCCAATGATACCTGAATTTTTTTATTCCTTAATATTAATATTTAATAGGTAAAAAAAAATTTTTTTGTTAAAGAGAGCAAACCAAGCAGCGCGCGCGGCGGCCAGATCGCATGTTTTTAGCCCTATTTTCACCTCTAAATTAGAATTATAAATATTGGTGGTACAATTCCGAGAGTTAAGACTTTTTTGTAGGAAGTGTCCTGCTCTTTAAGGATCTTTTTTTTGATTTCGGATATTTGCTATATTCTCCCGGATATTTGCAAAAAAAATGTAACCCCCCTTTTTTTACGAATTTGTTGATAACTTTTGCAATTTTTTTGCACGGGACTTCGAAATGTTGGAAAAGTTTCTAAATGCCATTCCGAATCGAATGACACCTCGATCATAATTTTTGGTGAAGTCGGGCAAAAAATAGCCAAAATGGAACTTGTGCACCACACTATTTACCATTAGCATAATGATGTTTCTAGAGTACCTACCCCTTGGCAGACCTTTGCTACATTGTATTATAATTCCACTGATTACTGTTTAGTGAGGTTAAGGTTTGTATACGCCTTATTATTCTCTTTCTTTAAATCAATCACTTAGTGTTTTTTGAAATTTTATTTTTAAATTTAATTTACAAGGTTGATCATACAAACCTATCGACTTATTAGTTAAACACATTAAAAACAAAGATCCCTTTTAATTAGCTTTGTGCACTAATACGGAAATCATAGAATAACAAAGAGCAAAAATTATAATTACAAGATATTACAAGCTTAACTAATAATACTTAAAACACACGTTTTGCATTTTTTATTCATTTTCGGATTAGCTCTTCCTTGAAATTATCCATTTCTCTTTAAGTTTTATATGTCTGGTACGTCTTTTACGGTACTATAAGCAACTACATCAAACACCTTTGTAATTTTTTTATCAAGATAGTAACTAAATACTGCTTTCCAGTTTCCAGTTGGTGCATATGGAAATGGTATTTTTGAATTATGCGGCACCCAGCTGCGCAACGTATAGTTCATCTACTAAAAACTATTATCAAGTTCCTTAAAAGTTACTATTCAATTTAAATACCTTTTTCCGTATAGGCCATACAAATATGTAAGAAGAAAGAATGTTTGGGCACCAAACACATCGAGCTGTAAAAGTTGACGAAGTTTCATCTCAGTCTGTATTGCAGTCAATTTGTATTCATTTCTAAACATATGATACTGTTTAACTTCAATCTTAAAAAAAATAAATAAATAAATATTATTTAGGCACAGAATATATATAAATATTATGTGACCTAGTGTTTAAGCGGTGGCAACAGCTTAATGAATGCAAGAAGTGCTGCATATGGGGTCGTGCTGCTTAACCATAAAGAGATTATTTTATGAAAGTAAATAGTAAAGTAGTTAAACTCAAAGTATTTAGTCAGTAACAAATAAAGTTAAGTTAATTTCCACAAATAAAGACGCTATCATCGGTGTAGGATGTAAAAAGGTACTAAAACCATGCCCTTAATCTTGCTGTTGGTGTGGTTGTATATCCATTAATTTATGTACTTATAATATAATTGTGAAATAATTTCTAGAAGGGATTTTGTTTATCAAATCACTTTTATTGCAATACTAATCTGATATTACCAAAAGAGGGAGAAATAAACTAGTGCATCCACAGAGATTTCCAAGAACAGGGGAACTAAAAAACCATAAAGGTAAGTACCAACTTGAACTAAACGAAAAACTAAATCCAGTTAATAAACTCAATACAATGGAAATAAATGACATAGAGAATAAGATAAGAACAGACATCAAAACTGTAACAAAAATATATGCACAGTTAAAAGTAACAACAAAGGAAAATTAAAGGAAGACACTAAAGATTTGATGTTAAAAGGAAGAAATATGAACAAGAATTCTGTAGAACATAGAAACCGAATAAAACAATAAGGAAAAGGGTTAGAGAAGATATTAAAAGTTCCAATACAGAAACAATTAGAACCGTAATCAGTAAACACATGAAAATAACAAAATCTCTCCAAAACATCCGAAAACTAAGAATACATCAACTTAAAAATAAACACGAAGAAACTATACACAGAAAAACTAAATAGTAAACATCACTGAAAACTTCTATATAAATCTGTATTCATCTATAAGCCCTCAACCATCACTATAGAATTAGGCAATGTTCTAACTACATGTGGGATCGGAGGAAATACCCGAAATTACAGCTGAGGAAATAAAACACGCTCTCTCTCTCTCTCTCTCTCTCTCTCAAATAAAAAAAGATAGAACCACTATAAGAATGATTGAGTTAGGAGGTAATGCAACACTTAAATCAATCAAAGTTCTCCTAAACAAAATATTTCTTGAATCAGGCAAGATACTCAAATACTGACAAAATTTGCAAGTCATCCACTTAATAAAAAAGGAGACAGATTAAAGATTGAAAACTATCGACCAATAGGTAAGTCTACTCTCCCACCCCTACAAATTGTTTACAAAATTAATTACAAATATACTATCGAACAGATACAAAATATAAAAGTATTAGTCAAAAAATGCAATGAGTACAATGTGCCGCTACAAGTGGCGTTTATCAACCTCAATAAAGCTTTTGATTCACTGTCAGTTAAACTATGGGCAATATATAAAGCAATGGATAATGCAAGAATAGATTCGAGATATACGAACCTGCTTAAATATGTCTACAAAAAAGCAACATTGCTAATAAAACTAGAGGAGGACATCATCACAGACAAGATACCCATTAAAGTAGGAACAGAGCAAGAGGGCACAATTTCACCAAAGTTGTTTACCCTAGCATTGGAAGATGTTTTAAAAAATCTGTCCTGGGAACAAAAAGGTATCTGCACTGTCAGTCGATTTTTGAACCACCTCTGCTTTGTCGACGATATAGTGCTGATAAGCAATGATTTGAGGAAATTGTAGGAACTGATTACTGATTTAAAAAAGGCTTTGGAAAAAATTGGATTAACTTTAAACGTCGAGAAAACTAAAGTAATGTCAGCAAAAAAAAATTCCAATTGAAATAAAAGAAAACGTTACAGACTCTGTAATGGAATACATATATTTAGGGCATCTGATTAAACTTGGAAAAGAAAACCAACAAGAAGAATTAGAACGACTTGGACCGCTGTCGGGCGCTTATAAACAGTCCTAACAAACCATCAAATACCGATTAGTCTTAAAACTAAAGTGTTTAATACCTGCACTCTTTTAGTTATGACGTTCAGACTAGAAACAATCACCATGACAGTCAATGCTACCAACAGGCTCCATATCACACAAAGGGCAACAGAAAGGCTTATGATCGGAATAAGTTTAAGAGACCACATATGTCATGAAGAAATAAGACGCAGCACCAAAGTGGATAACGTTATTAAGCAAATTGTATGTCAAAAGTGGAGCTGGGCAGGTCACGTAGATGATTCAATGTGAACTAAACACCTAGTTAAATGGAGACCCAGACAACATAAGAGAAAAGTTGGTCGATCACAGAAGAGATGGGCGAATGATATTAAGGAAAAGCTGGAAAGAAATTGGCATCAGATCGCTCAAGACAAAAAAGAGTGGAAACGTCAAAAGGAGGCATATGTCCAAGAGTGGGCTGTTAAAATAGAAGAACAATCTGCTATTTATTATAAAATCATTCTGTTAGTAAAATAACAAGAAGGTTTTTTAATCTATTTATTTTCGAGTTGAAATAGTTGCTAAATCTAAAAGAAGTTTTTTTGGTAGAGGAACATGGGCTAATAAGGTTAGAATTTTCAATAGCTTGTCTTCGAACGTAAACTATCAACTATAAACTATCTTTACTATAGATTTCTAATTGGAAAGGCTATGTGAGGTGATATTTCTCATCAGAGAAATAAAATTTACATTGATCTATCTCAATCTCAGGGTTTCTAAAGAAACAATACACGTTCTTATTACCTTAGTTGGAGTTAGAGAAACTTTGGCTTATTTAAGTCATACATTTCTTATATGAATAGGCCTAAGATGTGTTTTCTTACTCCCAAAGTATTACCCGGATCGGGCAAACCGTTTAGTAGATATTACTTTTTTTAAAATTTTTATGTTATTTAGTAGACAAAGAGGAAAAGACGTTACGCTACTTTGAAGTTCCAGTTAAACTAGAAGTGTTTTAGGAAACTATTTTAAGATTTAGTGATGACTTGATGAGTAACCGGCGCGTCCCACTGAAGTTGTCTGCGAATGTTTGACTTACTTAGCATTATTATATGTTTGTCGTTTTGGAGCACCGTTGCTTGTGTTACCTGGTTAAAACTATTTATATTGGTCAATAGCGCCTTCAATTTTCTGAAAAATGCTTAGAGATATTACACCATCTTTAGGGCCAAAAAGACTAAAAGCTAAAACTAATGCAGAATATCTAAACAAATGGTAATTTTATTTCTTTCTCATGTAGCAGAATAAGTCGAACCTTGGCGTATAAGAACTTAGCCTAGAGAGCGTAGGATAGGATAATGTATGGAAGGCTAGGCCAATTTACCAATTTACCAAAGTAACCTTTGTACTTATACGTTTTATTTTACATTGAGGCAAGTACAATACTAAAAATCCAGTTTGATTTTTCTCTGATTTAACAAAGATCATAAATATTCGATCAAAAGAAAGTATCGACTAAACAGTAAAGTCGTAAGTAAATAGTTGGATGAACGGATTACATATGCAGGTTTGTATTTATGGTAGATTAACGGACACTTGTTAAGACATCTTAACAATGTACGTGTTAATCATCCCAAAACACTCAAGAATACATCGTGAGAAATCAAATTGATTACCTAATGATCAACAGTCCATACAAAAATTTAATAAGAGTCGTGAAAACATACCTTGGTGCTGAGATTAAGTCTGATTACAATCCATTGGTTGGAACTATCAGACTTAAACTGAAGAAAATTAAAATAAGGCAAATAGTAAAATATGATTTAGGACAACTACAAATCAAAAAGTACAACAATACATGAAAGTTGAGATATCTCAGACTAAATCAATAACAGACGTGGAAGAAGGAATAAAGAAATTAGAAGAAATTACCAAAAATGTCCTTGACAGATACCTTCAAACACAAAGAACAAAAAAAAGGCATGGATGACGGACATCATACTGAACCTGATGGAAGATAGGAGAAATAATAAGAATAAGAATGACATAAAATGCAGACTTATCGACAGGCAAATAAAGAAAGCCATTAGAGAAGCCAAAAAGAAATGGATGGAACAACAAAGCAACGAGATATAAATGATAGAAAATAGGTATGATTCATTCAACCTTTACAAAAAGGTCAAAGAGCCATCAGGGTTGTACAGACCCAAAAAAAGTAGGAAAGATACCAAATGATCAAGGTAACATACTGCTTGATATAGAAGAAACAAAAACTCACTGGAAGAACTATGCAGAAAAGACCTTTGACGATGACAGAACGCACAACCCACCACTCAATATGGAATACAACACGGAACTCCTAATCGCATATAAAGAGGTCATGACTGCTATAAGAGTAATGAAAGATGGAAAAGCATCAGGACCAAACAACTTTTGCTCTGAGGACGATCCTGGACGATGAAGGAATACAATGGGTCACAGCAATTTTTAACAACATATCCCATTCGGGAAAAATTCCATAAAGATGGCTTAAATCAACTTTTATAACCCTACGAAAAAGCCCAATGCAAATAAATGCAAGGATTATAGAATAATTTGTCCTATGAGTCATCTCCTCAAAACATTCTTAAAAATAATACACAAAGTTTCACCCAGTTCGGATTTCAAGACGCCCTATGAACAAGAGAAGTTCTTTTTGCAATACGGGTCTTGTTCTGACGTTGTCGAAATGTCAACTGCGACATATATGCGTGGTTCGTAGACTACCAAAAGGCCTTCGATAGAATACAGCGTGACAAACTTATGCAAATCCTAAGAGCTGTTGATTTGCATGATAAAGGTCTTCAAATAATTAACAATATGTACTTTAACCAATCAGCAGCTATCAGAGTAGAAAAACCAACGACAGAAGAAATTACAGTAAGAAGAGGTGTGAGACAGGGCTGTGTGCTTTCTCCATTGCTCTTTAATATCTATTCTGAACATATTATAAAAGTGGCTTTGGAGGAAATTGACGAAGAGATTCTCGTAAACGAAGAACGTCTGAATAATTTCAAATATGAAGACGACACGGAAGCATGAAAGTTCTGCAGACACTCATAACACGAGTAGCAGAAGCCAGTCAAAACTATAGTATAGAATGTAATAGAAAAAAGAATCAATATATGATCATTAGTAAAAGCCAAGTCCCGGCAGGTCAACTTACAGTCAATCAACACCCAATAAGAAGAGTAACCAATTACACTTACATGGGTATAAACATAAACGAGCAATGGGACATTCTCAAGAAATAAAACAGAGAATGAGAAAGCTAGGTCGGCATTCACAAAGATGGGCAACATCTTTAAGAGTCACGACTTACACTTAGATGTTATGTATTCGCCGTCTTTCTCTATGGAGTTGAATCTTGGACATTGACTGAGGCAACAACCAAAAGACTTAAAACTTTTGAATTATGGTACCGTAGACGTATGGTGAGAATTTTATGGATAGAACAGCTTTAATTTTAATTTAAGTCTTCACCATTGAGTTACCACTATCTGCACAACCTATTGTAACAATGTAGTCTACATACAAGGGTGGTCTGAAAAGTTTCAGACCTCAACGTGACGATGGCAGCTCTCGTAAATAAAAGCTACCGAATTTCGTTGTTTATCTGTTGACAGTTACTCACCAAAGTTTCAGCCATTTTGGACGGGCAGTTTTTATGTAACAGTCGTTTGAGTGAGTTGATGTGAGTTTTTTTTGTGAAAATGGACAAAATTGAGTATCGAGCTGTCATTAAATATTTGTTTTTGAAAGGCAATACGCCTTCGCAAATAAAAGATGAGTTGGATTCTGTGTATGGGGACTCTGCACCATCATTTACCACAGTGAAATTTTGGGCTGCTGAATTTAAACGTGGCCGTAAGAGCTTGGGAGACGATGAACGTTTGAGACGTCCAAAAACTGCAACTACCGACGAAAACATCGCCAAAGTTCACCAAATGGTGTTAGACGACCGCCGAATTAAAGCGAGAGAGATAGCAGAGGTTATGAACATGTCAAAAGAACGTGTTTGTCACATATTAAATCAACATTTAGGCATGAGAAAGCTGTCTGCGCGTTGGGTGCCGCGTTTGCTCACGTTAGACCAAAAACGTGTTCGAATGAATATTTCCAACGCTCTTTTGGCGCAGTTTAGGCGAAATAAATCCGAGTTTTGGCGCCGATTAATTACTGTAGATGAAACTTAGATACACCATTATACACCCGAAACAAAAATACAGTCCAAACAGTGGACTGCAAAGGGGGAACCGGCTCCAAAAAAAGTAAAAACTGTTTTTTCGGCTGGGAAAGTGATGGCGACTGTTTTTTGGGATAGTCATAAAGTTATTTTAATCGATTATCTTCAAAAAGGAAAAACCATTACAGGAGCATACTATGCATCATTACTTGACAAGCTGAAGGCAGAACTTGCGAAAAACGGCCACATTTGCAGAAAAATAAAATCCTGTTTCACCAAGACAACGCACCGTCTCACACCTCAGCGGTTGCCATGGCCAAAATCCACGAATTACGGTTTGAACTGCTTGACCATCCGCCTTACTCACCAGATCTAGCCCCAAGCGACTTCTTTTTGTTCCCTCATCTAAAAATTGCGCTCGGAGGACAAAGATTTTCGTCAAATGAAGAGGCAATCACCTTCGTGAACAATTATTTTGCAGAGAAAAATGCCGAGTACTATTTGGACGGGTTACAGAGATGGGAGCATCGCTGGGAGAAGTGTGTAGAGTTACAAGGAGACTATGTTGAAAAATAAAAAAAAATTTTCAGAAAAATGTTTTGTATCTTTGTTAGGTAGAAAACTTTCCAGACCACCCTCGTATAGTAACTAAATCTTAGTTTGCTGTAACGTAAATATTTAATAAAACTTCCCAGGGACAATCAAAATGCCAATGTTTTTTTTCTACAGTGGTTAACAAAGCATAAATATTCAAAGCCGGCGCTTATTATTATTGTCATTAAACACAGTTCGTTACCCAAACAAACAAAATGAAAATCGCCACAAATTAATAGACCAAGAAAAAAAATAATTAAAACAGGTTCAATATTTTCAAACTAAAGAATTTAGTTTATTGTTAAAATCAGAAGGAAATATGTACAAAAGAAGAGTTGTAGACAACGTTAATCACTATAATAAGAGCTAAATATCCTAAGAATTTTTTTTCTATTTGTTTTTTCTCTGGATACTTAATTTTTTGTTTAGAGATTCCAAGATATTATTAGTTTTCTAACGATTTTGATAGGTAATCAACAAAATTAATCCTTTGTATATCAATTTAATATTTAAGAAAAAAAATTCTCTCGTTTCTGATCTGATTATTTAACCCAATAGACCGTTCACGTGTGTAAAATGCAAATAATCTAACAACCGAAAAAAAATTTAAAACACGTTCTTAACTTACTATCATTATACTACAAAAAAATATATAATTAATAGTTAAATATTTCTTTCATATTTTTATTTATATTAAAAAAGGAAATATAAATTGGTAAGGATGATTCCAAGCGAGATTCCTGTCCATTATTATTAACTATAATGAATTAGATGGAGCCATTAAGAACAATATCAATAGCAATAAATTCACGAGAAATATTTCAATTAAAGCGCATTGAAAGGGTAGTGATTGAGGTAACATATGTCAAATTCGGTGTAATTCTTGTAAAAACTTTTCCTTTCATCCTTTGTCGGTATACTAAAACATAAGATCACGCTTCGTGTTCAATATTTTTATAACAATGGCACGGAATTCATTTATGAAATGTTATAACGGGTTCTTATCTTTTCTTTGGACGCATCTGCCGATTAAAAAGGATTTTTAAAATGTGCAAAGCTTTGCCAGTGTTGTGACTATTGAGAAATATGTAATTAGCTCTCTTTTATCAAAAGAAACGGTTTTAGCTAAATCACTATTGTTGAGATTCTTTGTCTGTGCCTTATCATTTTAAAAAAAATGGGGAAATTTTTTTGCTAGTATCTCTCCTAATTAAAAAAGTAATGACATTCATCTTGGAAAAATTTAATATTTCTTATTAAAATTAAAGTTAAAAAAGCCTAACATGACAGTTTAATTAAACGCTTAGAATGAAATTTTGCAAATTGCAGTACAAACCTTCTGTTAGATCGTTTCTAGGGGGGAGTAAATTAAAAATTGTTATAATTGCTAATTAAGATAATTCATCATTTGCCATATTAGTATTATGCTTATAATAAATCATTAATTAACTCAACGATGCGGCGCCGGCATCGTAAGATTCTTCAAATAAAATGAGTTACCATTTTGATGTTCTCACTTCATTGTAAAGATTCATGTCAATATACACAAATTAAACTACAGCAAAAAAAACTTTTCTAGAGTTTTGTTTGTAAAAACTGGAGGAGTCTTCAAATTATCTTGTGATCATACAAACGTTATTTTTATTCTTGCAATACTTGGAATGACTATCTTTCCAAAATCCGATAGTGCAGACGTGTTTGTTGAGATGGACAGCCAGTAAGAAAGCTAATGGCTGCACTTATAAGGCTAAACTCTTTTAACAGAAGTCTAATTGAAGGGGCCAATGCAAGAAGTGGACATGTCCATTTTTTTATCGGAAATGAGTTATTTGTTTGGACATGTTCTTGAACCGTTACTGCATCGTTCTGAGCAAGAACTAGACTTCTGCCGCTAACATAGATCATATACGAGTGCGATGTTGGTTGTCTACCTACTAAGTACTGTGCAAGAAGTGGACATGAACTGGTCATGTCCAGTTCTTGCAAAGTATTGTGGGTAGTTGTGTACTGTGTACGTGACTACAACAGTGTGTTTATGTGAAGTGTAGTGTTATTGTTAACCTATTTATTGTGGTATTAAATAGTGCACAATGAGTTCTTCATCAGAATCAGAGGATCCTTATGCTAGCAGTGATTCTCAAACAGACCCTGAATATATACCATCAGACGATAGTGAAACTGAGGAACCTAACCTCACTTTAAGGGACGATCAAGGGAAGAAACGGTTGAGGAAAGAAAAGCAGTGTCAAAGAAATGTGAGGAAGGAACGCAAAACTGCTGGCAAAGAATATGTTAATACTTTGAAACAAGTAGTACTAGAAAAACAACTAGGAAATGCATGTAACTGCAAAATGAAATGTTTTGACAGAGTTACAGCTGATACCAGAGTGGCAATATTTAAAGCATTTTATAAACTACCAAGCAAGGACTTGCAGGATGCATATTTATCTGGAAACATTGCCATAAAACAAGTTGCACAGCACAGAAAACGCAGCGATGAAAATAACAAACCAAAAAGTGTTTATTGTACATTTTCTGTAAGTGGATATTTTGATACCTACTTAAATTTATTCTGGTTATAGCGCACACATTTGTGAATGTCAAAGAAGGAGTGGTATGGTACTCACATTTTATCTGTTTTAGGTTAAAGAAAATGCTACTAAAGTTCCTGTATGTAAAAATGCACTGCTTGCTATACACGGAATAAAAAAAGGTAGGATCAACAGAATAATCGACCACATGAAACTCAATGTGACTCCTCCAATAGACCGGCGTGGAAAACATAACAATAGGCCAAATCAAGTTACTCCTGACATATTAGCTCAGTTAAATGCTCATATAATGAGCTTTCCTAAATATAAATCACACTACAGTAGAACTGATAATTTACAAAAGTATTATCTATCACCATTGCTAAATGTTTCTAAAATCCATGCTTTGTACTTAGAAAAGTATGAGCCCGATCAATATAGAATATTACAGGAGAATAGGGACAATGAAAACTTTAAACCTGTAATAAAATACGAATTCTTTCGAAAATATTTTACAGAAAATTTTAATATTTCATTTGGAAAGCCTAAGTCAGATTCATGTCAGA
>VTPC01008682.1:35460-76666 GCA_011009095.1 Ignelater luminosus | reverse complement strand
GAATTTTAAAGACCACTTTTTACCAATGTTCAAAAAAACTCCAAGCCGAAAAAATGCAAAGTTTACAATATCCAAATACAGAATCTTTCGTTATGACATTACCAAAATGCCAAACATTTTATGTAGTGTGTCAGTATCACTACAGGTGTATGAAGAATTTGATATAAAAAATAAAAACATATCTGTCACCATGCCACCATACCACTCTTTTGTATAATGAAAGAAGGAAATTGAAACAAAAAAGTTTGAGCATGTAATGACGTTAGCATCTTACTATGTGCCAGTAGCTGATGAATGGTTTTATGAAGATATAAAAAATTATCATAGAGAATTTGCTAATACAGAAAATCATTCGTCGTGCTGAGAATATGAAGAAAACCACTACTAAATTGATATTTAATAATAATATAGATTGAATCACTGTTCTTACATATAAAAGTTTAGGTTTTCAAGAAATAAATATATTTCAAAAATCAAATCTTAATTTACTGTGCAAGAAGTGGACATCTCTAACAGATTTTATTTTTTTTGCAGCCGTAAAGAAATATATAACGACTAACCATACACACTGAAATATCCACATACTAGTCAAAATAGCTACTATAAATCAAAAACTTGTTAAACTACAGTATTTAAGCTGCAAACGTTTTTTTCCGTTTCCTGTAAAATTGTAAATTGTCGACATGTCCACTTCTTGCATTGGCCCCTTCAATTTGTATGCGGTTTATCATATTGGCCTAATCAATCTGTTAGCACAACTTAATGAAATATCAAGATCCGATTCCAATCCAGAGAAGGGATTCAGTATCACCTCTTTCCGGTCAGGGCATCAGCCTTGTTGCTACCTTCTACGCCAGAGTGATCTGAGACTCATGTGAGAACCATCCAGTTCGTTTGGCACAGAGAGCACTCCTACTAGAACCTATCAAAAGAGAACAAATGCTGAATTTTTGATTTGAGTTCATAGATCTGCGCCCCAGCACCTTATAAGAACTAGGAATCTACTGCTCTTTTATAGTGTGTCTTAAATAAAAAGGATTTTTAAACGTCAAGGGGTTGTATTTTATTGCTACTAGTAGAGAGGCCAAATAGATGGCTTTGGTGATTATCGTATAACAACAAAGTTGGGTTTTCTCTAGAGCAATTAATCTCCTTGATGAAATGCTCCATAACATTGTTGTTAATCCATCTACTAGACGATTAAGACATCTAAGCCAAGCAGCTACCAGCGTATTTCAGGCAGTACTATAAACCGCTTGTTGCTTAACTGACTTGCTTAATTTTCCTAGAAACAATAGTCTTCTTTGGTTTCTGTTATGGTTGTTGTTCTTATCTCGTTGAAATTTAAATCTGGGATCCATTTTGCAAAGCTGTCATGTCTTACTATAACTCACTGAAGCTTACCGAAAAAATTCTTCCATTACATGAATTGAAAGAAGTTAACTGGGAAGGGCTGCAATCTCCCGGCTGATGTATGCTTAGTGTAGGATGTTTCTTTAGAAAACCTTTCAGCCACTCCAGACCAGTTGATTTATTTTTTATTCCTTGAATAAAATGCTAATATTATTCTTCCCTACTGTTTTATGTTGAAACTACTACTTGTCCGTTGTGGAGAATCCAATAATGCCATTATCATAAAGGTAGGAAATTGTTGAGCGTTTCTGATCCCTCGATCAAAACAGTCTTCAAGTCATACAAATATAGATTTATCCACGCTCTTAAAGAAAGAGACTCAGGTGCACTTTTGAACTTTTCCGTTTGGTTATAAGGCAAAGCAGTGGAAGATAGATACTTTTTAAAAAAGCTCTTCATTATGATGACTCAACTCTTAAACCCAACGTTACTGTCACTTCACAAAATTGTTGATGGTGAGCAGTTGCAAATTCACACTTTAGAATAATTGAATGTCGAGGTCAATATTTTTTTAAAACAAACATCTGGTGTGGAATATGAAATAATCTGATAGATAGATAAACTTTAAATTCAGAAATATATTTAGAAATGCTTCAAAGATTTTTATCGGATTATTTAGACAATCGTCCACTGTAAGAGCCAATATGTTTTTGCAACAATATGGCACATTTACCCTCTGGACTGTAGAAGTGAGAGCGTGGTTAAATGAGATTTTTTCAAATGGCTAGGTAGGAGAATATTCAAATCACCCATAATACGCAAGCTTATTCAATAGAAATAATCTGAAAATTATCAGGTAGATAAATTAGCAACTTAACGACACCTGTTTACGTTTTGTGTGCAAGAGAATCCAACAAATTAAAATTACGAAAACGCAAAATTGATCAATATTAGTCAGATCTTATCAAATCATGTTTAAGAATTAGTGGTAACGCATATTCATCAATTACTGATGAGCTAGAAATTTTCAGTAAACTTTTTTTTTGGCCAATTGTTACGCACCGTTGCACGATTGACCAGCAGCAGCCTCAGCTGAAGTCCCGCGCTGGCCGTCGATATCAGGTCGAACCGTATAGTCGATTGCGACCTTCTTTGCAATCATAAAGTAGATTTAGTAGTTTTTAATCATGTACTTAGAATTTAATATCTAATTGAAATTACAAATTACACTTGATTAGTTTAATCTTTCAGCTGTCTGTGTACGCGAAGAAGTTTTATACAGTTATTGGTTATTTTGTTACTTCATTAACCGATGAGTGGATCGCATATAGTAAAAAAACTTTTGGATATTGTTTAGCTTAGTTATGGAATTAATGCTATGTCATCCAACAACATGTCTTATAAAAATATTAATATTTAATACTGTTTCAAGGCCATCTTGGTAAATACAAAATCCAGGACACCTTACCTGCATTTAAGGAGCTATAAATATTAATGAAAATAGACTTATTTTTTATTTTTTGTGCTATATGTGAGTCAGAGATATTTCTCATTAAAACCCATTTACAGTATTTCTGGAGTTTTTGTATGGATGGTGCTAAACACTACACCAATACTAAACCTTATATTGCCACGGTGTATGTTCAAATTTTGAAAGAATTGGGTTTTTTTTGCAATAACAATATTATACAAGATATGTGCTATAAACTTTTAGTTTGGAGTCGCTTTCCTCAACATTACAAGTACATACACCTTTAATATTGAGGTAACGACTTGTATGAAGCAATAAGGGCCAGTTGCATAAACAAAACAAATCTGCTGTCAGATTTTATTTGAAATTAGCCGATCTCATTTGTTAAATTCGTAAATTACAATAATCTGACTGGTTAAGTGCAAAACCAAATATGACAACTGTTCTGCAACCGGCCCTAAAGCTTTCGTGCAATTTTCCTGAGAATTTCAACACGTAGGCTGCAGCTATTATAAGTTAAACCAAATCCATGGTGGCCACAACATATTTTTTACAGATTATACCTTTTTTACTTTTATAATGATTTGAGTAAACATTTTTATATTTTTGATTTTTGTGAAGCTGAAATTCCGATCTTTTTCGTCGGATCACATCTGTCCCCAATGGCCACAATAACTCAAGATTTTCACAGGGGTCGTGGAGGATAAATGCTGTCCGGTAATAACGGTTAGTTTTCCGTATGCAATTAGTATATTCGCGTGTCAAACTTGCATGGGTAGGTTAAGAAGTGCCTAAATAAAATACCTAACGTTACAAATTCCAATAGCAAGTCCTTACATGACAGTTATAGTGTTGTTGTTCAGTGTGTTGTTATAAAGTTGTAAAAACCTAATTATATAAAACATGAGTTATGAAAAAAAACGAGAAAGACTTTTGCAACTGTGGAATGAGATTATGTCTGCGACTGAGTCAGATTTTTTACCAGGAGCTAGCGACTACGAACCTTTGCATGATTCCAGTTACACCAAAAAAACATACTAGAATATTAAGTAGCAACAAACCATACTCAGTTAAAAAAAGTTTGACGGCTCAACCAACTCAGCAGAGCAACCCGTTCAGAAGCTATAGCCTTCCACTTCCTCTTTGTCAAATAACATTGATGAAACTATTGAGCAAGTAATTGCACAGAATAGCAACTACGTATGAAGATGTGAGTAATAAAGATGACATAAATCAGGAAACCAATACAAATTCGCAAATTCGCTTAGTACAGATGAAATATCTGAATTATTTGTAAATAAAACTAATTTGCATGCTCATTAAGAGAAAAGTAAAAACTCAACACTTAAATCTCGGATAAAAGAGTGAAAGATACAGATCAAGTTGAGATGGAGAAATTCATTGGTGACCTAATGTAGATGGGATTGATGTAGCTTCCATCGACTTCATCTTATTGGTCTAGAAACAGTATATACAGAAATGCTCTCAACAGCGTGTTATCTACAAAAGGGTTTCAAATATTACTAAAACTTAGCATTTTCCCAATAATTAAACTCCCATAGATGGTGAAAAACTATAAAATTTCTCTTTTACTGAACCTTCAAAAGCAATTTTTCCAGAATCCAATGATTTCTGGGGAGTTTATATCTGTATCGACGAAATTCTTGTACCTAAAATATAAACAATGTATCGGCAACAAACGCCGTAAGTTTGGCATTAAATTATGTATGTGAGCTGTGTTTTTCTGGATGTTATTTGTATGATTTAAGGGTTTATTGCGGTTAAAAAAAGGATACGACCTAGGAGCAAATTGTACAATCAAAATTGTTATGGGTTTGACAGAAGATCTGTTAAACTAGGATCGTACTATAGTAGTTGACAATTATTAAACAAGCACAGAGATAGCTCAAAAATTGTTGGGGAAAAAAACATACCGTTTGGGTACATTACGCCTTAACAGAAAACGTAATCCAACAGATGTCATAAAACACAAACTGGAAAAAGAAGAATTTTCTGCTAAAGAAAGCAATATTGGAATTTATGTGGAAAAATGAAGAGACAAAAGAGATATCCTCATATTGAATACAAACCACGTAATAACTATGACAGCAATTCATAAAAGATTGGAAAATATTCTAAAACCGAAAACAATGAGTATGAGAAGCATAAATCTTGTATAGATATTTTTGGTTGGTATACTTTGATCGTTGTTTTCAATTTCTAAGTTGTAAAACTATTCTTTCATAATTTCAGATCAAATGAAGTCTTGTAATTTGATACTGGAAATTTGCCATTGAACTGGTGGTTGGAGCTGCTATTGTCAATGCTTATTTGGTTACATTAACATGTTACTAATGAGAAAATGGTTATTACTAAATTTCGTGAAGAAATTATAAAAGGTGTGTTATTAAGAATTAAATACTTTAGGTACCCCAAGTTATTATGTTTTTAGGACTAGTACAAACTGAAACCTTAAGAACTTCCAACTAGTCAAATAACGACTTAGAACGTAAATTATTGGAGCAAGAACAAAGAAGATCATGCAAGTTATGCTATAAAAAAATTTCCGAAGTTTTTGGTAGAAATATTGCTAAAAACAGGACAGCCAAGAAGAGATTTCTTTATAAAGGTTGTTCAAAATACTTCTGTTTAACTTGTCTTTTACTGTGTATTCTTGTAAGTTAAAATAAAGTTAGTTTACGTTTATAAAAAATGCCTTTAAATGATATAAATTTAGAATATTTTTATAATGTATTAGCAGTTTTATTTCTTGATATAAGTGGCACCTTGCCAAAGAGTGAAGGGGCGGACACCGAAACCAAGTACACTGTATAATTGTCTAAACCATACCGTAACCCTCTATACAGCCTTTGCATTAATTTATCGCATAGACGCTGTCCGGCATGGCTATAATGTACGTGGGGACAGCATCTATCTCCACGGCTACTAAGGGTCGACAAGTACGCATAAAATGAGGAATAATATACAGAGAGACCTAAAAGGTCTGTACAACTCCATAGCATATATTCCTTGGACCAAAACAGGACAATTTAACCAAACATACCTCTATCCAAAACTGCTCCATTAAGGTACTACCGGACAGCAAAGATCTTAAAAATATTTCCATTTTTTTAAATAAGAAAAGAGTGCTTTTAGCGGTTAGAATTAAATTTGGGATTCGAATGAGTACTGGTAAAGGGGATTTGTTGATATCAGTTTTTTGCCTGTGGATGTTTCGTAAGTGGTCAAAAGTCGATTATCCACGTACGAAGAAGCTCAGATTTTTTTAACGGTTTGGTCAATACTTCTGAAACATTTCCAGAGATGGACATTCTTATTTCGGGCATTTTGTGTCTCTTGTTAGATTTTAATAACTGCAGTACTTTACGCAGAAAAAAATTTAATTTGCCCTCCGGGATGAAATTTAAAGTTTAGTGGTGTTGAAAACAATTAATATTGTAAATTGTATGTATCAAAACTAGCGTGTTTAATCGTTATTGAGCGACCACATTCTTTCAGAAATTTTCTTTTTCTGGTAAATTTAAGTACTACATGAGGCAGGGTTTCACTTTTATGATGTTATTAAACTGTAGTACTTGTCTTTGGTTGACAGTACTGCTTAAAACGTGTGCCTTAATTTTGTATTGAATTTAGTTCATTTTCTATATTTACTATGGCCGTAGAATACACTAACTTAGAACTGACAGATGTTATTAATATTTGGATATTGTCAAGACAATGTGTTAGACAGTACAGTCCAAGGTTTCCAACCCTGTCACGTATCAAACCACCAAACCTTTGCTGCCGTTGAAAGACGTTTTTGGGAAAAGGATCGTTTTGCTCCTGCAATAGTAATGTTTTATAATTTCAGTTTTCTACCTGCGCCACTGCAGTTTTTTTCAAAAACAAAGTTGCCTATTTAGGACCTCTTTAGTAATATGTTACTTTTACTTTGAAATCACTTAGATAAACAGGATACGTCCTGTCCATTTTTACTTTGTAATCATCTTGATACAACAGATGCCAATAAAATTGCAATCAAGGTAGGAATATCTATCTTAACTACTAAATACCTACCTATCAAAAGTATTTTATCTGAAAGATTAACAAGCATCTTCTTTGAATCTATATAGTTTTAACATTTATTTCTTTATAACTCCTTGCTATTCAAATCTAGAATTTTCAGTGTGAACTATCCCCTTATGTTTCTGGATCATAATCAGATACTTTTATTTTACATTGTACTGTACCACAATTGTATTGTACTGCATTTTTTTTACAAAATAACGCAACATATGGATAAGACACTGTCTTTTAACAAATTAAGTTTTATATTTTCTTAAATTTTAAATTTTTCCTAATCATCAAAACTTATTGCTACGATAAGAATTTTGTCATCGCTAATAAGCAACATCTCACTCTCTACACCTCTTCTTCACTTATTCATTTTAACATTTAACAGCAGTGTCGATTACAAGAAAAAAATATGACTTCGGAGACGTTTAGGTCACCTACTGATTTTATCTCATAATTAAATATAGAAATTTTAAATGTTCGCCCCTGGGATGTCCTTTTAATATCCCTGCACGAGACAGACCACATATTGTCTTAAAATAGTTACAAGCTTCTGAAGTGGACTTTCTATATAAGAGGCTATAAAATGTATGATATGTCTAATATACTTTAATATATTTTAATTTCTTTTCTTGTTCTTTTTAATGTACCTTGTAATAAAGTAGTGACAACTTGAAAATATTATTAGGCTGAGAATGTTTAAATTGTTTTAAAATGTAAAATACATTCTGAAACGGGTAGCAAATCTCCGTGTATTTCTTAATGTTTAAAACATTCAAAGACATTTTATCGAACACGTGTATGACATAATATTAAATCGATCTGAAAAACAGTTAACTTCAAATCTTTAATATTAGATAAATTTGATTTCATTTTAAGATAGAACTTGCAGTTAGATTGGCACGTTCTCTATTTCTTGATTGTTGAAGATAAGAAATATTCCATGCCATTTAAAAAATTAAGAATTTTAATTGTAAATTTTATTTATCTTGATAAACAGATCATATATGTAAGTTTTTAAGTCGGTACCTCAAAGATATTTTTTTTTTTTCAAAATCTAGAATTCGTCAAAGCTAAACCAAATTTGTCAGATGCGCAGTTCTACAAAGGCATTTTTAAAATTTAAATTTTAAGAAGGCTAAAAAGCAAAATTTATATTATCAGCTATGGAGTTTTTCTATTAATAGCTTATTGATGTTAGAAATCTAGAAACTGATAAGAAAAAAGTTTCATCTTGGCGTCATTTAGAGCTTATCATGCCTATGTTTATAACACAAAGATACTGCAAACTTGGCAAATGTTAATCTTGAAAGACGTCCGCGAAAGTCTTCGGCAACGCTCGACAAAATACATTCGATAAAATAACCATGTAATCGAAAAAGGCAATCATATTTAACAAGCGTTGAAAAGCTACATCAATGCAAAAGAAAATTTTAAATGCTATAATATCTAAACTCTAATGTTTATTAGAATGCAAGATAACTTTTAACAAAGATCTGGGAAAAAAACGAAAAGTTATTCAACAAAGAAAGGTAACCTTTTCTTGCAATAAATATTAGAATTCTTAATGGAATTTGATGTTTTCATTTTTTTTTTCAAAAAACCAGACTATACCTAAGTGTAACATTTACTGTGCGACTGTGTCAACCGAAATGAAAAGGTTGGACTTCATCATTCTTTCTTGAGCTCTACAAGCTGAGTATGACTCCTGATATCGCTTCTTCCTAATCATAATCCGAATACGTTCTTCTCGTGTATCCACTTTCACTGCTAGTTGTGGAAACAAAAACTCTAAGTTTTTCCAAAAGGGCCTATAAATGTCTGTAAATAGTAATTAGTGATTTGGATCTCGTATTAGGCTGTGTTTACTACCTTACGGCTGACATAATTGCTAAAAAAATCACAGCTTTAATGGAACGCATCATCTGGGTTGCGGTGGTTCCCACTCCAGACGAGCAGCCAGTAACCAATAATAACTTTAAATAACAATATTTAACAAAATACGAAAATCACTTGTGAATTATTGTTTACTGAATAAACTTACCTTTAAGAGAAATTACTTTATGTACAAATTATCGCGACCTTATAGTGAAAGAGCTTGTTTCTTTCTTTCTTAAGCATTAAACTGTTTCAGAATTATTGCGATACATTTAGCAAACAATTCCCTTTTGTCAAACAACACGTAGGTGTAGTATAGATTCGGAGTAACGGAATGTGGTTACCTTTGAAAGCTCTTGCAAAGTAATTCTTGGCAAAATACAAGCTAAATCATCTATAAAAGTCTGTTCAAATTAATTAGCAACAGAAAAACGTATTTGGAGAATTGTCAAATGCAATTCATGTTACTGGTCTAATTGATAAATTTGGAATGCTCATCAATTGGCAGTTGCATCGATAGATATTATTTGAATTAGGTTTGACCAAGTTGCTGTATTCCAGGACAATTGTCATGATTTTTTGCAGACGTTGCCCACCAGAAAAACTAACAAACAAATAATACTACGTAGACTGCAATAGACCAGGTTTCAAAAGGAAGGATCTCGAACAACTTTTTACGGTTTAAGTGAGAAAAAAAGACCATATTCAGTAAAGAATGTAAGACACAATGAGAAAAAGGAAAACAGATACCAAACAAAGTTGGAAGACAAATAGATCCCAAAGGAATTTATGGTTTGAAACAATAGTACAAGAAAAACGTGAACACTAGGCAAAAGATGTGCTGTCTTCCCAAATTTTCAGTCTATTTGGTGTCTACTTAAAAAGTGCACACGATAAAGTCCGGTCGATGATTTTATTCTGTATTTATTTAACTTTAAATCAACCAATGTATTTTCTGTTTCTTTGTAATTATAAACCTTAATCTAACAGTTTTACAAAAAAAATTACTTAATTTCATGTACATGGATAACCTGTCGCACTCTAGATTTAACGCCTCCCATCATCCTTCGAACAACTGCATCTGACACTGCTACGTTTGCTTTTTTGTAGCAGGCTGTGAATTTCTTTATGTCTGTTGCTTCTAATTTTATGTTTTTTAAATTCCGCTTTACTATTGCCTAATATTTTTCTATTGCTCAAAGTTTCGGGCAATTAGGCGGATTATCTTCCTTAGTTATCACAGTTACCTTGTTGTCAAAGTACCATTTTCTTGCCAGTTTACCATAGTGACAGGTTGCTAGGTCTGGCGAGAAAACTACAGTACCCTTATAACGACGAATGAGCAACAGTAAACGTTTTTGTAAACATTCTTTGACGTAAATATCCTGGTTGATACTTCCCGTTGCTAAGTAAAGTGCACTTTTAAAACCACATGTGCATATGGCTTGCCAAATCATGTATTTCTTAAGAAATCTTGACAATTTCTTCTTTTTAAATTTATCACTGACAGCTGCTCAGGATTCTGCAACATAGTAATCGTTTCCAGGTAATTGTTGGAAATCAGCTATTATGTACGTTTCGTCGTCCATAATTAAACATTGATTTTTGGTCAAGTATTGGTCGTGCAGTCTTCGACAGTAATGTTTTCTTGCCGTTCATACCTATCAGGAGCAGTATGTACCTTGCGGGATCTCAGTTCTTTGCTTACACTTTTGAACATAAGATTTAGAAACATTCAGTTTTTTTTTTAGTAACATCTGCCAACGAAAGGGCTGGATTCTTGTTCAACAAGGTTTCCACCTTCTTTGATTTATTTCTATCAATGGGACTGCTTCTTCCTCCATATTTATTTTTCCATTCTATCGTCGATGTCTTTCTGAAGTTGACTAAAACGTTTTGGACGATGTATTTTGCAAGACCTAATTGTTTTGCAATGCCGTTTTGCCAATACCCTGAATTCTGATAGCAAATGTTCAAAATCTGTTTTCGAACTTCTAGTTCTTTCGATGGCATTTTATTTTAAAGTATACATTTTGTAGTTATATTACACCACAGAGTCACTTGCACATTCACAAAGAATGTTAACAAGAAATTATATCAATAATGCCTGTTTTGTTTTGTTTATACGCGAGCACAGCCGACCAGATTTTATCTTTAATTATATTGCGGTACAATATCCGAACTGAAATCAGTATTACGATATGAAACGTGCATACAACTAAAGAATCAACGCGATACTAAGGAAAATCTTAATTTCTACTGGGCAGTATGACAAGATTAAGAGCTAGACAGAGCGCAGGGTGGCAATTTGAAGCTTTGCATTTCTAATACGGTATTTTTCTGGGCTCATGTTAATACCAACTTTGCATCATGATTTTGGTTACACTTGCTGTACATACTGATGCGCACTCACATATGTTTAATAAGCTGCAATTAACAATTAATTTTAATAGTTCCATAGTCTTTAGTAAAGACAAACAGCAGCAAAAATATTTATGATGCTTGGTATGGTATTTCAGCAGGATAGGCACAAGAACGTGCAAACACTTCTCAAGAAACTACTTTTTCTTTAAATTTTGTCTTATGAGTCAAAACTGCTTCGCTTTGTAGATTCCTTCCTTTTTTTCTGTGAGAAATTTAACCCACATAAATAGAACGTTCTGTTACTAAATATTACATTCTTAACAAACGTTTTACGGTTACTTTGATATGACCAGTTTTTGACATTTAAATTAATACAGCCCAACAAAATTATTTTTACTTGCCAATAATGTTTGGATGATTTTAGAATATTTTGGGTATACTAAAACCAAAAATGGCTTGTCGAATTGGCTCTAGCTTTTGAGATACAGAATATTCCTTTAATAATGCCTTTCTCCAAATGCCACCTTCAACTGCTGACATAAATATTGCAGTAAGGTCTTTCTTGTTTTTTAATTATTACCATTGTTTGTATTTAATAAGATTTTAATCTAATATCATCTTTAATAGTTCTCTGCTTGTTGATCCCTTGCATATTTCTAGTTTGCAGGTAAACATACGTTCTTCTCGAGAAGGTTGCTTAACCCTCTGCGACGGCGATAATAAAGTGGCCGCCTTCAGGACCCTATCACGAGAGTAGGAGCATGGAGCCAACACAGCTGTAGAAGATGACACCCAATCCCAACAATATCAAGGTGACAATCCCGGTAGTAGATACCAAACAAGTCAACCTCCCCTACCCATTCCGTTCAACACAACGAAGCCCGTTAGACCCCGTATTTTCCATCACGCAGGAGATATACTTTCTGTTTTAGGTCTATCACGTCAGTTAGAAGCTAGATCCGCCATCCACCACGCCGCACTGTAGTCCAAATATCGTATTTACGCCGACAAAAATATAAAATTCCAAGAACTAGAAATGCAAGTACCTTCCATTGTTCTAAAATAGGTAGTGAGTTGTAAATTGTATACCTAATATTATAGTAATCTCTAAAAATCAGGCAGTGAGACCGAGAACACAGCCTACGCCGATCACCGATAGTTTAGTTTTCTGAATAGTTAGTTTCTAGTTACTTTGACATTACTTTGTGCCTTTATTATAAACAATATAACAAAAGAGAGTCCCTAGTGGGTAAGGTCATGACTGCACACGTCAGAGCACAGCCTGCTAAGTATGTACCTAATTTCTACGATACCTGACTGCAATAAACCGATAGTCGAGACAAAAATTTCATTATTTTGTTCAAAACTTTTCTATCGTTGGAAGGGTAGTGGCAGAAATGTGAAAAGTTTTCTAAAACAAAATAAAGATTGGCTGAGAAAACTTCTTATTGAAGAAGATAAAACTGAGGAAGCCGGTTATTTAATCCCAACAACATTTCGTGGCCGCCCTGCAAAGCTTTTTCGTGTTTTAAGTACAAGGGCGAAACAAAGTCAGTACAAAGAATTAACAACTCATGGTCCTGAAGAACTGGCTTTTGCAACCCACATGAGTTATTCAAAAACAATCAAAGAAATGTGCCTCAGGTTATTAAAAAAAGCAGCGACATTAAGCCCACACTCATTAAAAACTATGAAAGCACAACAGTTCACCTGCGAACATCCATACAGTGCAGAGGAAGCATTGGCATTAATGATAGATCTTAAATTGACTAAGGATCAATATTTAAACCTAAAAAAAAGCTAAAGCTCGCGTTTACAATCTTTATCCAGTCTATAAGACAATTTTACAAGCAAAACAAAAGTGCTATCCCAAAGAATTAACAACTGCAGAAACAATGGCAGAAGTAAAAGTGCAAAGTTTATTGGATACAACTACTGACCGCTTGTGTACAATTCAGAATGAAGTGATTTCTGACGTACTAAACAAAGATGAGGAGTGTTCCTTTGAAGTCATTTACAAATGGGAGTTTAATGGGAGTTCTGGTCACTCCTATAAACAGAAATGTCATGAAGGTGCGCATGCCACAGACTCAGATATATTATTAACATCAATGGTACCATTACAAATGATTGCAAAAACAGATTCTTCAGAGAATATCATTTGGCAGAAACCAAGATCTTCATCAACTAAATACTGTCGTCCAATTAAATTACAGTTTGAGGGAATAAACTGAGGTGTTGAAAAATAAAGTGTTGAGAAATGAAACCAGTATATCATATTTCATTGGTATTTTCTTATTTTTACATAAATTTAGTAACAAAAAAACAAAAAGTCGCAAGAATAACAATAATAAATAATAACAATGCGCCGGTTGAGTATCGAAGAACGACTACAAAAATGTAAAAAAGTGGACACACTCAGCAAATTGCTTCTAAACTCAGTGATGAAGACAGTCTAGTCTCTACAGCTGAAGAAGTGTATAGCCTATGAAAGCTACAGAAATGATCAAGATTTGACTGTGACATGTCATAACTGGCATATATAAATACGGTCATGTATTTAACAATGTGGAGTACAAATGTATCCCGTGCCCATTTTTTGTTTTTTAATGATATAAATCTAATAAAATTGTTGCCAATGAATGAATGAAGATAGAGTTTTTACAACTATTTTTTAGAAAAATATAAAAAACTAAACTTGGGATACATTCGTACTCCACAGCGTTTCAGGAAAAATACTTACACTCTACAAAAAACAATGGAAGAAATTGTCTAAAGCAGAAAGCTAAAATAACATAATAACAGAATATTGAAATGCTGCACTGGACACTATAGTCTAAATCAAATAAGAATAAAGCGAAGGATATGATAGGGACAGCTTGACCTTCATCCTCATTGGTTAATAAACGAGTCCGTTTTACACAACTTTAACATGCTGATTTTATTGAATACCGTGTTACCAGATGTACGAAAGTAAATTACTTATAGTTACATAAAAAAATGTTTTATGATATATATCTGATAAAACAATTTTTTAGTAATGTTTATAACTGAAAAATATATAACGTACTTTTCATAAATGCCTTAAAAATAGATGATAAGACAAACCTAAAAGAAACGGAGACGTGACAACGTTGGCTTTTGTGAAGTTGGAATATAACCACACTTTTTCCTTCTTGCTTGGTTAGGGTCAGTTAGCCTGTTATTCTAATTTTGTCATTTTACGTCTTTTTTTGGTATTGCTGTTATTCTTTTATTTATATTAAAATAGTTCTTTCAAGAGCTCATTAAACTCAGCGTATCGTTATACAGGTAATTATAATTTGAATTATAACAACCTAATGATCAAAATATCAATGCAATATTTCAGGTTATATTTGCGGTTATGGCTGAAGTTTTCAAGAATGCTAAAGGAAAACACGTAAAAAGTGGTCAGAGACTTATGGCTTACAATGTCTATTTAAAACATTTACAAAACCACAGTAAGACTTGGTCAGTCAAGCAAACGTCGGCTGAAGTTGGGATCGGACAGAATACGATGTGGAATATAATTAAACAAATGGAAGCTTCTGGATTGGTACGATCTCCTAAGAAAACTAGGGAATCAAAAACATGTTTTCAGAAACTTGAAGACTTCGAGAAATCTGCCATACGAAGACATGTACATTGTTTTTATTTTCGAAATGAAGTTCCAACTGTAGGAAAAATACTACAAGCTGTTAACGAAGACGATTCATTACCAGATTTTAGTTATTCAACATTACATAGAACGTTATTAAAATTAGGATTCAAATATGATAAACGAACAAGAAAATCGATTTTGATTGGAAAGCCAACTATTGTTTTGTGGAGAAGAAAATATTTAACTGCTATTAAACAATACCGAGAAGAAGGAAGAACGATTTATTACACAGATGAAACATGGGTTAATGCAGGACATGTGGGAAGCAAAGTTTGGCATGATACTGCCATTAAAACTGCCAGACAAGCATTATTTGAAGGCCTTTCAACAGGAATCAAAGATCCATCAGGCAAAGGAAAGAGGTTAATAGTTGTTCACATCGGTAGTGAATCTGGTTTTGTTGATGGAGGACTTCTAACTTTTGAATCCAAAAAGACAGGTGAGAACTGTATTGTTTTTGTATGTTTCTTATTACAATAAATTCTTTGAATGTTTGTAGGTGATTATCATCAAGACATGGATGGAGATGTTTTTAAAATGTGGTTGGAAGGGATCCTACCTAAATTAGAACCTCATTCGGTCATTGTAATGGACAACGCCCCTTATCATACTGTTAAAGCTGATAAAGTACCCACTCGGAATTGGAGAAAAGATCAGATTATTGATTGGCTTCATGGCAAGGAAATTACACCTGGAGATAATTTATTGAAATTGCAATTATTAGAATTGGTAAAACAGTATGTGTTATCACATCCAACACCATATGTCATCGATGAACTTATTAAAAAGAGTGGAAGATTAATTTTAAGATTACCACCGTATCACTGTAATCTGAATCCTATTGAGCTAGTATGGGCTCAAGTTAAGCAACATGTTGCTGTTAATAATCGAACGTACTCTATCGAAGAGGTAAAGCAACTCTTATGTGATGGAATTGCTGGTGTAACTGCAGAAAAGTGGAATGATTGTGTCAATCATGTAATACGTGAAGGAAATCATATGTGGGATTTAGACGGAATAACAGAACAAGTGGTTGAGAAAATTGTGATTAATTTACAGTCGGAGAGTTCTAGCGAGGAGGATTCTGCTGACGATGATATGGAGGTAGAGTGATTACCAGAAGTATAAATACACAAACAGCAAAATGGATCCACTATTGTTATATACAGTACCTACAACTCCTGCTCCTTAATTAAAATATGTTTTGTAATTATTGAATTGACTTGTACTACAGGCTTTTTACCTTTTTGTTTATGTAAAAACTAAATAAATAAACATTTACATGTTAACTCGTAACTTTCTTTGCTTCGTAAGAGGTATATACTTATGAGGTTATTCATTATATTTTGTCATTATAAAAATCTACTATTTCATTTATTCATAGTTCGTCAGCTACTGGTTTTTAATTTTTATACATATTCTTGAACAACTATTAGAAAGCAATTTCAAATTTGGCGCCCTTTTCGAACACTTCAGCTGCTTAAATCTGTCTTGCACCGCAGTGCCACCTACTTTATTCTTATTTGATTCAGACTATAGTAGTTTATTTGTGTTGATTTATGGATAACTTCTTGCTTGAACAACATGTAGTACTCTCTTGGTTTCATCTACCTGTCGGGTAGTGGGACAAAGCAAGCTCATCAAATTGGAGAAACGAAGTGACTTAAATACTTTCAAAACTAAAGTAGGGTTTGTGCATAAATTCCAAAAACTAGTACCTAAGGCTAGATCTATTTGGATAAATTTTGATTTTGCGTCGTCTTCTGAGTGGTTTCCTTTCGCAAGACTTCGTAATTTTTCGCCAACGTTGGATAATTGGAAACTCGCTAAACAGTGTGTCATTCGGTGCTGTAATTCCAGTAATTAGAACTTTCCGGTTTTGGAAAGGGTATAATGAATGATACTGAATGAATTTTCTTGGTTTTTCTGATAGCTGCCCTATGGCACTAAAAATGTCATTCTTCAGTATACATAAATACGGTTTACTGCTTTATCAAAACAAATATAAAAAGAGTATGAATGAATAAAATATTTATATACTACCTAAAAGTAATAATATGTAAATTAATACAAATAACCATTATACAACATCGTTAAAAGAAGTAATAACTTCCATGCAGTTAAATACATTCAGAACTTAACTTTTTCGTAAACTACTACACAGTCTCGAAGTATTTATCAGCAAATAAATAACATAATTGACGTTCAACAATTAACTTTTCTAATAAAAATTTTGTAGGCGCCTTTTTAATAATAGTAAACGACAGTTATAATTTATAAAAAAACTACGTTTGAATTAAAATGAACACTTAATATTAATAAAATAATAAAAACTTAATTATTTATGTAAAATTCTTCTCTTCTTTTATAATCATGTTATAGACTTAGAAACCGTACAAAATGCCGACGTTTTACGGGATTATCGTGATATATGTTTCGAAAAATTTGTCGACTTTGCTGTAACGTCCATAACTAACAAGAAATAATTACCGTGTGGAATTCTGGTAAGCGATATTGATGACATCTTTATAAACTTGTTGGAAATATGCAAAACTGATAGAGTCCTAATATGCATTTAGATTAGGATAATTAAGTGTTCAGTTATTTTGTCGGCAAAGACTGTATTTTGGTGACAGGTTCAACGGTGATGAGTTAATATTATTATAAAGAGGACTCGACTTCTTTCCATTGTTTAAAATCTGAATTGATCAATAAATATGCAGTGCATCTGTTGTTTGTGCACTTTTTTGACAATTATTGAAAGGAGCAAAAAATTTTATGTTTATCTATCTGCATAAGAATTCCTTTAAAATAATTTAATTGGCAAATATTAACTTTGCAAAAATTTCCGAAATGACAGAATAGTATTTAGTTCGTTTTATAAAAAAAATTCATAACTACATAATAATAATATTACTTTTTTCTTAACAAAAATTACTAGTGGAGCACTTGATTGTTTGAATAAATTACTTTTTGTACGCAGAACTTATTGTGAATGTTATTATTATAAGTTTTTTTAATTACACAGTTTTGGATTTAACTGACGTGTTTAAAAGTTGCTGGATATATAAAACCCAGCTATAATTATTTCTTGCCTTTTTCTTAATACTCGTTTTAGCAGGTCAGAATTTCAGTCACGTTAATTAAAATTTCAGCCTTCTTTGGTTCAGTTTACCTACCAAAATTGTACAACACAACAACAAATATATAAATTGCGTGTCAAAAAGTAACGGCACTTGGAAGCATATCATAAAGTAAACTTAAATTGCTCTGAATTCTTCTTCGTATAACAAATTACTAAAAGTAAGATTGGTGACAACTCAAGAAATGTTGATACAAAACTGCTAATATGTTGTCGGCCTTTTCTCTTTACAACATTAAAATGTCTTGCCTTCAATGCGTAAAACAAATTTCTGTTTCGATCTGTACTAAAAATCTGAATGGTTGAAAAGGATTCATTGCTTTTTCTTTTTCTCGAGACACCCGTAGAGTCATTTTGATCAACGGGAGTGTTGAAAGAAAGGAATGTCAAATTAGTGGTTTAAATAAGCACGGTGTATAAACATAAATTTAAAAATTAATTGAATATAATTTATATCGTATAAATTAATGAATTTTAATTAGTGATTTTCTAAGCTAACATTTTAGGTCATCAAAGAGTAAAAACGGAATATTAATAAGGTCTTGATAGACAAATAATTATACAATCGATGCAGGATACTACTTAATAAATAGCAGAAATTTATAAAAGTTTTAAGTACCACAGTTAAGTATCTATTGGAATGACATCCTTATCTAATTGGTATTTATAAGTATTATTTAGTTCTTACATCATATCACCGTTCAATTATTTTTAATTTCGGTTTCATTTGCATAATCTGTTTTAATAATTTTGTTAGTAACACAAAAATAATGATCTATTGAATCTTGAAAACCGAGTTGGTAGAAATATCAAGCTTGCTGAAGCTGAATGTTAAATATTTAGAAAATGTAACAATTTTGAACTAGACTACTAAATTTTTACTCAAAATAAAATTTCTACCATTAGCATTGTTCTGATGGCAATCTCATGTCAGTGTTCGATGTCATTTCTACTCACAGTGGGATGTAGGAACAAGATTTTAATTGTTCGTTTAATTTTTTGCATTAAGTTTCTGGGGCAGTGTTTGTCAATAACCAAGAGTTTAAGATGCAACTTTTGTCCGTTCTCTTTTGCTGTAATCTCGTTGTTAATCGAAAATATTTGCCCTGACTTTATTTGAACTAGTAATAAGCGGCAATAAATTATATAATTGCTTAAGGCATTTTCTGTTACTAAACAGTTACCGTCTTTGCTTGAAAAAATTAATCTTCTTTTATAGATTTAATTTATGAAGAAATCAGCTGTTTAGAAATTTCGATTGATTTGTGTGGTGGTTTATTGCATTTTACAAAATAAGTTTAAAAATCTTCGTCTCTGCTTTGCATGTACCTTTTGTCACTACTAAATTATAGTTTCACTTTGATTAACCTCCTAAATTAGTTTTCTTCATTTTCCCCATTATTGCTGTGTTTACAAATTCAACATTGTTTCTGTAAATTAAAGTCTCATCCGACGCTTACTCTATCGAAGGTGACATTCTCGGCGTCATCTTATTAAATCTAGTTCAGACTGTGAGGCATCAAAGATCGGAACATTTCACCAAACACTTTGCAATCACCATTCTTCAGAATCATCTCCCTTTAGGAGGTTTGCAGGGCTGCTGATTTAATGAAGACGTGCGCATTAAAGACCACGCCACCGTCCTAATTTCAATGATTCTGGTTTTCGATGTCTCCAGGTGGTCTTAACAATCGGTTGCCTTATTTACGTTTCAGTTCTTTTTCCTAAGTCTAGCACGAATTATTCTTACGTATGTTCTTAAACATTATTGGATGGTCTAGGCAGTAGTTTCAGTGAAAGTGTATGAGGTTCAGCATAGAACTTGTCGACGAACGCGTGCCTTGCCTTAGTAGGTCTTAATGCGTATCAGGAACGCGCTGAGTTGATGCGTATAATCACGGCATCTACTCATTTTATTTCTATATACATGTCTGTAGTTTCTTCTGTAAAATTACACAGGAAGAATGGTTGCACTGAGCAGTGATGATGTTTGGGCCACGGATTCAATACTAGAAAACTGCTTCTGCAGGCATCTCTTTGTCTATTTAGAGCGTAAGAACTCTTTGCGCTACAGAATCTTTAAGCTTAAGTAAACTCTCTATGACTGCTACATGGAAGTAACCATTAAAAGTATCTCGGAGTAGTTCCGGCTATTTACGGGTTGCCTCTAGATTCTACTGGTCTAGCCCCTGCAGACGATTCTTTAATACGTTGTCCGGTAGTAGTGCGACATATTCCTTGGGATGATGTGACCAAGTAAGTGCGCATTATAGGCTAAAGCGGCTTAGGTATCAAGAGCGTGACTTTGTGACGCACTTCCTTCCGGTCGGACGGTGTTCGGTGCTCGGGCGCCAGATTTATTTAGGGGGTTTACTCCCCCACCTCGCGCTTGAAGCGGTCGGGGGAGGGCTCACCGGGCAGTTACAATGGAGACCGGTCACTCCAGGGGTCGACCGCTGAAAGAGGAAAGTCTGCGGTGCAAATAAAAGTCACAATAAACCTAAACAGTATTTTTTAAGCAGAAACATAAATGTACAAAGCAGGTGCAAAAGCCCCGAAATTAAACACAAAAATATGTGGCGCTCGGACGGATGAAAGGTAGAGAGCGATCGGATGGGACAGAGTACACCCTGTCACCAAATAGCGGGTCTGGGTATTCAATATCCCCAGGATATTCACTAGGCAGTGAATAGAGTCGTTAGTCGCTAGTGAACCAGAAGAGCTGATTCAATGGGATCACAACTGCCTTTCGAACGTTGAACTTTTGGCTTGCGGTATACCGAGGCGTAGCCTCACAATACCTTCATCTGTAGTATATTTGACGGTGTTGGTAGTTGAGTGTCTGCCCTGGGCAGCGCGCCATTTGGTTGGCTTCAGCTTCTTAGGCCACAAGTGCGGCCATGATGTCGTGGATTAGTGTGGCGGCTGCAGTAAGCATTTCCGCGAGACCGGGAACCTCGCAGAGTTTCTGACCGAAGTTCTTCAGAGCTTGGGTTAGCTTGGCGAGATCCAGGCCGCCTAGGAGGGCTAGCCAGTTTGGGATGCCGGTGACCTTGACTGGTGCAGCTGGATTCATGACCTCACGAGGAGCGGGGTTGATGGAATGCTCTGGCTGTGGTGTAGGCGGTCGAGGTGGCTTGTCACCGCGGTTTGCGGCACTGCTGGTGGGTGCCTGGTCGGGTGGTGGGCTCGCTTCTTGTCGGGGATGATTTGGGCACCCTCTGTAGTAGGCGGGGTGCGGCCCACCGCAGTTTGCGCAGGTGACCAGTTTCTCACGTGTCTTACCACAGGTATCGGTGTGGTGTGCCCTTGCACATTTCACGCACCGAGGCGGGGCCCTGCAGCAGCGCTGCGAGTGTCCGAACCTCTGGCAGCGGTGGCATTGGCTGGTGGTGGTCCTTTTCCGAGGTGATTCCACGGTTATCCGCAGGCCCAGCAGGTCTTTGGTTTGGAATATATCCTTTGCCTCTGGGGAGTGTCTGTCCAGCAGGACGAAGACCAGAGGTAGTGGGATGCGCTCTGGGCCGCGTCGCATTCGGTGAACTGAAGTTACAGGAAGGCCTCTACTAGAGAGGGCCTCCTGCACTTCGTCGGTGGGTATTGGCTTCGGGACCCCCCGGAGTATGACTTTCAACGGCTTTTCCGATGTTAGTTGAAAGGCGTGGTATGAAGTCTTCAGTTCGTTGAGGTATTCTTTGATTCCTCTGTAGTCCCGCTCCGTCTGCGGCTTAACTATTATTCCGTCGCGGAGGTTTTTGCCTTCGCGACAGTCAAATCTCGCCTTGCGAGTTCCCTTGCGATGCCGACCGACGGGAACTCCTCAGAGTACGGCGTCGCCTTCCGCGCCTAGCGCGGAGAAGTGGTTCGCCGTCGAGGCCGGAAGCGGCTGGGCTACAGGGGAATCTCGGCGTCTTCGTTTGCTGCGACCGTCGACGGTGGTGAAACCGTCTTCGCTGTCGGATTCTGAATCTTCTGTGCGTGGCTGGGAGATGGCCGAGGCGCAAGACATCGCGCTACTTGGCCGTTGCAGTACCTCTGAGTAGGTAGCGGCGGTGTATGAGGTCGGACCGGGTAATGCGGGCGGCGGCACGACGTCGCGTTCAGCTGACGCGGAGCGTGACTGTCCGAGGGCAGCAGCGTCTACGCCTACCGAAACGACGTCGGAGATGTTGGGTGCAGCCGTGGTGTCTGCTAGGCGGGGGGCGTTGGCGATGGCAACGATAGCGCGCTCATTCGCCGCCTTTTTTCTTGCTTGCTGCTTCTGGCACTTGGAGGATTTATTCTGGGTTGCAGCGGAATCGGTTGAGTTCGAAGTCGAATACGAAGTCGAGGGTCCAGGATCATCTTCGTTGGCTGCGTTGTCTGCGGCGGTGGCTTCTTTTTGCAAGGTAGAGGAATGTTGCGACTAGAAGGCTTGAAGAGTCTTGTAGTTTGAGAGGGCCGCCGGGTCGAGGAGAGCCTTTGGGTCGAAACTCGCTAAGAGTTCCTGACACATGCGGTGCCTTTCAGCTACACTGGCTTTGTCGAACTGCTGTTGGTCCCACATCGTGTCGTTTACGGATCGACCCTAGGGAGGGGATACCGTGACGAGAATGTATGATCTTTGTCGCAAGTGCGGAGCGCTTAAGAGCACGTCTATCTCCTACGAGTGCTGGAGCTCGACTGTAACTGCCTTTTGATGGTCGGGCATTTCAATTTATACCCGTTCGGTTCCCCCACGCTAGCAAACTCTTGTAGCGGAAATGCTCTGCGTGGGAGCAAACGGTCTAGTGGGGGAATATACTATTGGTTCTCCCCACCCATAAAGCAAATAATAATAGAATTAATTACCTATAATTAATGACGACGGGACTAACAAGTATCATTAAAAATACAATTTATTAATCGATCGGAATTGCAGAATATTTACCATCAAATTAAACCTTATACTCATTGAAATTCACAGTATATAAAAGTATTAGCGGTTTCTAACACATTAATTGGAAAATTAATTTTAAACGGTTTACAACTTAAATATTAATACACAAATAATTAATGCAACATAACAAATATTTGCAGGCGCTTTTCAATCGGCACCACTTGGTGGCCGGATAAAGCTGAATAAAAAGTTCGTATAAAACTTTGCTCAATTTTTGATAGTTTCCGAGTTTGAAATTCACTAATTATCCGTAATTGTTTTGCGCTAATACGTATTTCAGACATTTGACCACTCTTTACAATTACACACAAGTAAAGCCAAACTTGTAGATTTGTAAGTTTCTTTTTATAAAATCTGCTAGCTGTACGAGCACTATCTCTGAATTCGTATTCACGAATTCTTTGTTTGTGTGTAAGCCATTCCAAAGCAGCAAAAGAAAATTCAAACTATCAAATTTACACTTACTGAATATTCCTAGTAAAGATTTTTTTATAAACATTCTTTGTTTATTTCTGGTATATCTATCACCCCAAAAAGTTTGCCTATTCATACTCCTTTCACCCTATGATTAGAGATATAATGAAGGAATCAACAAGAATCAAAGACTTTCGCAATGTCCAAGACTGTTAGGTGTAACTAACGCAGACTGAGTCGAAATCCGCTAACTGCAGTATTTTTAGTTAATCCATTTGTTGACAGAAAGGCTAATTGTTGTACGTCAGAAAACCGAAACTTTGCTAATCTGGCAGCTAAGTCTGTTTATTTGCAGTTAATTTTCGACGTCTGTTGTAAGGAATTCTATTTCCTTTTCTTTCAAGTGGTAGAAGGGTGATCTGTGCGGTATGACAGGGGCGTTTTTTTGATGTTAAATGCTGTCTGATTTTAAGGCCGGTGGCAGAGTAGCGGGTAGTGGTTTATAAGGCGTCTGTGTTGTTGGTGTTCCACCATATTTTGTTAAGTAAAGGCTATTCTCAAGCTATTAATGACGTTAAAACATTAAAATTGTCTTTTAAAAAAGTAAATATTAAAGATAAGAAGACGAACTACATTCGGTTAGAAACGATAACAAGTACAAGGATGTTGTTTTTCCGTGGTAGATACTACATGCTCAAACTGCCACATCATCGTTGATGAATCTGATATAATCTGGCATGTACTTATGATCGCGACAAGTGATTTGTACACGATAAGTACCACATTGTACAGAAAGTAAGAAGGTACTACTATTAGTTGGATTATTCACGATTTTTACTTTTTCGCAGGTAATAGGCTTGCAAGTAAAAGCCAGGTTAGGATAACAGACATATTTGTTGGTGGTTGGAACTATTTTTATTATTCATAAAATGTAAATGGCTCAAACCAACTGGTATTTACACAGTTAAAAATACAGACTACTCCAAACCCAACTGAATGTGAAAATTCTATAACGTACCCTTAACCACAATTCTCACAGTCCCTTTATTATTAATAACTCCAACAATGGGTCGGTTTAATAATATCTATACGTATATTATCAATTTTGCATTATAGGAATAATTTCTTACGATAAACGATTTCAGAATTTCATAGATGTCGAGTGACTAAGTAAAAGTTGTTGTTTCAATTATAGGTTCCATTGTAACGTTCACTTTTTGCTCATGTTACATGTATTGTAGTTAATCTGTGCTGGCGCTGTGATCTCGTATTTTTTGTAGCTTTCTCTTGTTGAAGAGGTTTTTTTGCTGCTTGTGAGTTCACACTGATAGGTTGATTACCTTTTTAGTGGTTTTTTTTAATTTTGAAATCAACTAGGGGTTGACGAACTCTTCAATTTATTTATTATAGCAAGCGGGTGACAAGTTATAATTTGTTTCAAACATTTAAATTTATTTCCTAGTGCAGGATTTTGAACTGCCACGGCTGTTTCGTCTATTTCTGTTTAAATTATTTCAATATGAATCTGGTTATGAATTTGATAAGGGTTTGTCTTTTCATTACTATTTAGTAATTGTAATTTAAGATTTGTTTTTTAATTGTTATTGTTTCCACCTTCCTTACACATCTGTGTATAAAATTTAAATAGGAAGCCAGGTGTAGCTAGTAGATTTTAGTTTCTTACTGTTCATTCTTTTAAAGGTAGCCCAGACGGGGTTGATCTTTGTTTTATGGTTTAGTTAAAATGAATTAAAATTAAGACTTCTGTAGCAGGTCATTTGTAAAGCTTATTTGGTTTTATTTAATTTTGAATTGTAATTTACAATTATGTCTTCGTAAGGGTGTTTGGAATTTATCGATTTTTTTACCTTTTTATTGCTGCTTGGTCTAGTTGTTTGTATTATCAGAAATATTCATTCTAAAGTCTTTGTTTTAAACATTAAAATTATTTTGTAAGATCTGAGACTGGATTGGTTTGGATAAGGTGTGTCATAAGCCTCAGTCAGGCGAGGGTAAGTATTTTTCGTCTTGGTCTTCAGTAGGTCTTATGAGAGCCATTTCTCTTTGGCTAATTACTTTACCTTGAAGATTGCACTTTCATATCAAGGACCAACCTTTTTGGAAATTCACGTGGAGGATTCAAAGTATATGTGACTTCAGTTCAGATCATTGAGACATCTGGTCCGGCAACTTCCTCCATCCATCTAAGAATTCGAATATTTCAGATTTTTGACTTTTCTAAATTTTATTACCAATTCAGTAATATAAGATTAAGAGAATGTATTGAGTGATAAGATTTTAACTTTATTTAATATGGTGTTTATTCTGGAAGTTGAGATTAAATATTTCATTTAATGCTTTTGAATTACATTTAATATTTTGTATGTACACTTTAGTTTTTTATATTTATTAATTGTTTGATCGCAAATTATAAATGGATTTTGTTACTGATTGTCGATAGTTCCAGATTTGTTGAATTGTTGAGTTTTTAAACGCTGGCGCCCTTTAGGATTATTTTTTAAATATACGGTGCTTACGTAAAGTAGTTCATAAATTTTTTAAAAATTGAGGAACGAACTTTTAGAAAAAACACTCGGACCGGTCAATTTTTATTTTTTAATACGCATTTTTTTAAACAGAAAATATTTATACAGGGTGAGTCGTGTAGAAGATATGACGTCATCGATATTTTTTTTAATGGCAACTCCTATATTTTATTACGCATTTTAAAACAGCACAGATCCATACACCATATCATCAAAATTTAATTTAG
The DNA here is from genome assembly GCA_011009095.1 of Ignelater luminosus. Taxonomy (NCBI): domain Eukaryota; kingdom Metazoa; phylum Arthropoda; class Insecta; order Coleoptera; family Elateridae; genus Ignelater; species Ignelater luminosus. Next base: position 50,597 of record VTPC01008682.1, on the reverse strand, counting down.
GTAGTATAAGATGGTGCAGCTGAGTTAATATTCATTGAAAGCTCAACCGCCTCCCTCAACCTGAAAGACCCCAACAAGATAGCGGTTGTTTTATTTGCGTTTAAAAGAAGACATAGTTGTATTAATTTAAAGAATGGGCACTATTTTATTTATGGAAGAGTGACTAGGTTTAAGCGAGATTAAATCCGGTGGAAATTAAATTAAAGAAAGAGAGCGTAGCTGAAGTGAGTGCAGTAATGGATAATGAGAAATATAATCAAAGTAGCATTAAAGTATACAAACTCCAGAATGTGACAATTAGAAGAGAATATAGCAGAATGTTAAACGATAGAATACGTGAAACTAATTGGACAAATAAAGAAGATTTAAAAGTATCATGGGCAATGTTTAAAGAATTAGTTTGTGAAGTGAGAAAAAGTCTACGGGATAATTAGAGAAAGGAAATGTAAACTAACGGCATGGTGGAATCAGGACATAAAAACAGAAGTCGTTAAAAAGAAAAAACTATAGAAGATATACCTAGGTAATAAAACACCCAGCAACTATGAAAAATACAAAGAACCGAGAAAAACCGTCAAATAAAAAGTAAAAGAAGCTCAAACTCAATAATAGGAGGAATTTGCTAATAAGATGGAGAGAGATAGCAGAGGTAATGCTGAGAAAAGATAAAACGAGGAGAGTGACAGTATTAAGAATGCTGAGGGTAATTTGTTGGTTTTAGAGACACAAATTATTGACAGATGGCAGCAGTATCTTATAAAACCAAAGCAAAATTCAGGCGTACGAGATGCGTTATCTACGAGCGGCAATTGGAGTAACGAGACGGGATCGTGTCAAAAATGAAATAATTCGGGAAAGATGCAATATGAAATCATCATTGACTAAATTGGAGACAAAACAGTCGATGTGATTCGGGCACATGGCACGGATGTATAAAAGAGGCAGGCCTACCAGAACCTGGAATAGTGAAATAGAAAAAGCACTAACTAATTGAAGCTTTAGTTGGAGAGTGGCAGAACAAATGGTTACTGACTGTAAAAACTAATCATCTCGCCTGACCGATTACCTCGACACAGTAAGGTAGAAGAGAAATATTATGTACGTATCTTTACTTAATGTTTCATTAGCACTTATAAGGTGTCATCTACGGTAAGCAGAATTTATAACTGAGTTTCGTCAGCATATTGATGGAATTTACAGAATTCTAAGAATAAAGAAAAGTTATACATATATTTGGGTTCGATGTATATACATTATAATATCATGCTGCATTACATTACATTAACATTTTATTTATACATCATTGACAGCTGCTAAATGCTGTATACCCACTCTTCTTCGCCATACCTCTCTGTCCTGAGCCATATCTTCATCTAGTTCTCTATTTGACATCGCTTTTCTGATTCCTTCATTCCAAGATCGTCTATAGCGAGCGTATTTTCTTTTCCCTGGTGCAGTCCACTGAAATATTCGTTTTGGTCATCTATTTTCCTCCATTCTCATTAAGTGACTAAACCATTTCAGATTCCTGCGTTCAATTCTGCTGTTTCTGTTGCTCCTATTCGGTCTCTAATTTCAGTCTTTGTTTTTCTTTCTAATCTAGATATTCTCGCACTTGGTTTAAGGTAATTTCTACGGCCTGTAGTCTTCTTTTCATTTCTGTATTAACTGTCCACATCTCACAGCCATAGAGGAAGACTGATTCCACCATAACTTGTCCTATCCTTTGTTTATTTTTTTTTTGATATGTTCTTGTCCCACCACAAGAAGCTAACGCTGCCTATAACTTTTCTGCTATCTTGGATCGTATGTTTAATTTTTTTCACACCCAACCCATTTGTATTGATTATAACCCCAAGATATTTAAATTCCTGCACTTGTTTTACAACAGTTTCTTTGTTAAGTAAGACTTCAAATCGCTCATCACCGTTTACTACTAGATACTTTGTCTTTTTAAAACTAATCTGCAATCCCCATCTTTCGTATTCGTCATGAAGTTTTTTGAGTATATATTTCAGATCGATTGCGTCTTCAGTTATCACCACCTGATCGTCAGCAATTTTCAACGTAAAAATGTTATCTTCACTGATGGGTATTCCCATTCCCTGACAACTTCTTTTCCATCTTTCCAACACTGCTACTATATATAAATTAAATAGTAAAGGGGATAAGCTGCATCCCTGTTGAAAACCTTTCGTGGTCGTTATAGGATTAGATAGATATTTTCCTATTCTAATGTATGCTATGTTGTCATTATACATTTCTTCAACAATTTGTAGCCTATGAGGATTGATGTTTATAGTTTTCAACGTTTTCCATAATTTACGTCTCGGAACGGAGTCGTATGCCTTTTCTAAATCAATAAAAACTAAATGTATTTGTTCACCTACGGTTATCTTCTTATCCAGTAGTTGCTGTATTATGAAAAGATTGTCCACACTTGATCGTCCTGCTACGAATCCGCTTTGTTCTTCATTAATTAACCAACATCCAATTTAATTGTATTCTGCAGTATTTTTCCAAATAATCTACTAATACTACTTGTAGCACCAATTTCTCTATAACAACCCGGATTTTTTCTATTCCCTTTTTTAGAAATTGAGGTAATAAACGATGTTTTCCATTCTTGGGATATTTGTATTGAACTACAGCAATTATTTATTAGGTTCTTCATTCTTTTCACAATTTGTTTCCCTCCATATTTTATCATCTCTATAGGTATACGTATATCAGGGATCAGTAGATCTGGAGTTTTCCATTTGTTTTAAGTTCTGCTTTACCTCTTCTTCGGTTATGAGTATTCTGTTATCATCTAATTCTTCTAATTTTCTCTCATCCTCCTCGTTCTATCATTGTACCTATTTTCTGTTAAAATATTTCTGTAATGTGTTTTCCACTGTTCCATTTCAATTAAACTGTTTGTTTTGTTAGTCTCATTATATTTCATTTGTTTTATAGATTTCCAAACTTCTGTGGATTGTGCACCGTCTATCAGACTATATTTGTATGCATTTTTGTTCCGAGTATTGATTTTTAATTTCTTTAATGTTTCTTCTTGGTTCTTTGTCTTTTTCTTTATATTTTTGTCTTGTTTGGTCACTTGTTTGTGTTAACCATTTTCTGTACTGGTCATTTATCTCTTTTACCAATATCAATTCAATTTCTTTGGTAAACCATACTGGATTTTGTCTTTTCTTTTTGCCCTCTTTATAACCTAGTGCTAAAGGAAAGTTGATTGTGAAAATTGTGTAACATACTGAACCCAGAGTTGAATCCTTGTCCTCCCTTTTTTATATAACTGTTTGTATTTTTCTATCATTAATATCATGGAAACTTGTTTTATGTGTCGAAATAACAATAAATTCGTTTTTTATTAACTTCTGTGGATAAAGCCAAGTATTTGATGTTATTTTTATCCAGACTAAATATGTTAAGAATTCTTGGAAGTAAAACTTGAAAGCACAATTTTTATTCTCCGTTTCCTTGTGAACTCGTACTTTGGCTTTCCTTATTCTTATTGACTTTTGATTCCTTGTAATATTACTGTGGACAGAGACTTCTGAAGAGTTGTACTTTAGTATTAAAACGTGATAGAAGCGCTCATTGAACCAACGCTCTTCAAGCAACCTCAATAAACAATTATCCATATTGTTAATAAATACTGAAATGGTAAAAGCAGAAAGTTATTTCCAACAATAGAACTGAATGAAACTAGCATAGTCCTACATACTATAATACCTCTGACATTGAACAGAAGCTAACTACCACGGAAATTGTCAAATAAATAGTTTCATTATCTCTTTTTTTTAAGTGCATTTGGACAAGATCTTCAATGAGATATACTTTTCAGGAATAAAATTTAATTCCATAGTGTAACTTGCTTAAAGATTTGCTCTTCATTCCATATAAAATCTATTATGGAGGGTTGTCGCAAGAAAGGTAAAAATATCTATGAGAAATCTAAGGAATTTCCTTTAAGTCACTACTTGAACTTTTAAGATTAGCATAAACATAAAAACATACGACAAAAAGTCGAAATTAAAATTTAAGAACAGTGGCACCTATAAACACTTTGTTTTGAGCTTTTATGGTATACAATACTATAGAACAATTTTGTAAAGAAATATAAAAAGACCTCTTTTTTGTCAAAGTGGAAAATTAAGAGTTTAAGCTGAAGAAAAAATTAAAATATAATGACAGATACTGTTATAAAATAGTTTTTTTTTTCTCTTGTCAGACTAATTTTAGGAAGGTATTAATTTACCGGAACATTAAATTTTCACTTTTTAATAAGCTTGTATCAGCCTAAAATAGCATAAATTGAAAGTCAACGAAGGATGAGTTAAGGAGTATTCCGTGTGGGTGTTAATAAGATTAAGATTATAAAATACCAACGATAGTGCAAATAACACACCTTTAAACCAAGAAAACATCATTTCAGACAGTCGTAAGGTGCCATTTTAAGCTGCCGAATAATGTGTGCACTAAAGAATTTTACGTTAAATTCTTTTCAGGGACGTTAAAACTGCATTTCTTCCGCATCGGTGAGTAAAAAAAGAAGGTTCACCTACGATAATCAAATACATTTATAGAACTAATCCAGTTCGGATCGCTAGCACGTGTCGCGTTCAGCTGTCTTATTCTACGACATATTAAATTGCTAATTAATTCAGCTGATACGGCAGCATACTTCTGGGTTGGTATTTTGGTAGATTGGCACGCAAAGACCGGTCTTTTACACCTGTCTCCAAGAAGTCGGCTTGATTCGTAAGTAATTACAGTCATGCACTCCTATTAAAATTAAAATATTGCACTATCCATGTAAACTAAAACATTCCAAAGTGACATCTTACACCATTTTATTATCTTACTAACTGAAAAATATGCCTTTTAAAGAAATATATTAGATTTAGACGTGTACAAGTACAATTACATAGAAGAAATAATGTTAAATTATGTAGTTGATGTAGTACAACATCATTTATTTGAAATTTAATTCTACAAATTGATGTCATGTAGGATGTTAGTCATTTTTTTAGGGATTTAAAAAATGTTCATCTTATAAATTTCTAGGGTGACAGGAATTCAACTTTCTAATGTAGTCAAACATGCCAATTCCTGAATTAAGAGTTGACAACTTATTAAGTTCGGACTATTAGTTTGCTTTATTAAACAGCAGCTCATCGGCTTATCTTTACGACTACAAGAAAAATAACGGTTATCAAAATGTTATTCTCGATATGTTAATAAAATAATTAATTAGAATTTTCGAGACAAACCGAACAGCATTTTATTAAATTCTATAAATGGTGTTCACGAGCAATTTTTGTTAAGAGCAACTTTCTTAAAGACAAGTATTCTTTATCCAATTATTATTATTATTATTATTCCTTTTACGCCCAACTAATAACAGTACAGTATGCACAGAAAATCACACATCAACACCTCTGACACACATTACATAGAGCATCTGCCTCTAGGACCTTTAACCATTAAACACCTGGTTAATAATATGTTGCTTTTCAAAGAGGGAAACATGTCGGTGCGTTACCAAATATCACCTAAGTGTTTCTAGTAAATTGATAGCAGAAGGGTTAATTTTGAAATTTCTTTGTACTCTAGACGTATTGTTAACTCATCACGTGGAGTAATAAATTAGTGGCCTCATTTAATGCTGTCTTGTTTTTTTGGTCAATATACTATTATTTTAAAGATATTAACATTCCTTTTTTGATAATATCATTATCGAAAGAAAAATAAAAAAAGAACATCATTAGAAATGTTATTGTTCCTAATCAAAAAGTTCTAATTATTTATTTTACCAAAGTGCAAAAAATTTATTAACATAATACAATTGGGATAAACCCTGTTAGTGTCAAAAAATCTACCACAAATTACTTTAACTCCAATGCTTTCAGAAATTGTCTTTGTAGTCGGTGACACCACCACCTCATTCAGCAACAAGTACTGCATATCATCTACTAAGCCATCAGGTAATCTCCATCACGATTAAAAAAAGTATAGAACTACTAAACGGTCACTGATTTCAAGCAGAAACCAGTAATGAAGAATGTATACAGCTATAGTGTATGACCGTCGAGAAGTCAACAAGAACTTTATAATATACTTAGTTCCTACCAAAGACAAGTGGTATATAAGCTACTCGCAAAAAATTTCTTACGAGCAGCCGTAGTTTCAATTGTTTGTCTGGTCTACAGTTCTGCGTAACTACAAGATAAAAGATTCAAAGAAAAAAATGTTATTGAACGGCAAGGATAAAAATGTACTTACTGGAAGGCTACTTTCAATGATAGCACCAGTATTTTTACCGTCGTACACACCGATCTTGATGGATAGCAAAGTTGTATAAGATAATCTCGGCAAATTAGACTAAATGTTAATATTTATTGATAAGGTTTGAAGGTCCACTTCTTATGGCCCAAAAGCAGATAAAATATGGTATCAGTGGAATAAAAATAAGTATATCGAATCGTCACGTCCAAAAAAATTAATGTCAAAAGATTTCACACAGATGATTACATTAGTGTTTTGGAATTCAAAGGACTTGAAAAAATATGATAGCATGTCGTTGGTAAAAAAGCAAATAAAAGTGTCAAAAGGCAAGAAGTCATCTAATAATCTATCTCATAACAAAAATTCGAAATACTGAAAATTTTTAAAAATGAATTAATTAAAGTCAAGAAAAATTTGTATATTGATATGACTAGAAATTTAATTTCTGACCAATATGAAACCTAAATTATATCTATATCGGATGAGGTAAACACTTCTAAAAATCCGCAACTATTTATTCAAGGTCTCTGTGGTTGAAGTAGTTATGCCCTGGCCTTGATGCAATCTTTGGTATCCAAAAGTGCCCAAGCAAATTAACGGACGGTTAGAGGTGCGTAGATAACTGAAGAGTCAGTAAGCCTTGATTGTTTGAAAATTAGTTGTGCATAACTCCTTTGGAGAGTAAAGGAGCGTGGTTGCTTTAAAAAGTAAAGATGCGTAATTGCTTTGAAGAGTAGAAATGCGTGGTTGTTTTGTAGCTAGATTCAAAATTCAACTCGCATTATAATAACCGGCTATCAGCAAGAAGTAAAACGTAACTCCGGACTATCAAGGCTTCAAACAAAATTAAAAATATCTTCCCGTACTGGAGAACGCCACGCACGTCCACAATCAAAGCGAAAACTCACGAATCGACAGCATCCAGATTTAACCAATAATGCAAGTTCACATTCTTTTTCTTTCTTTATTTGCTTGATTTAGGAGTACCTAGTAATACTTTTACTCTAACTTTCTATGCCCTGTAGTGGTTAACGTTTTTGCATGGATTTGTATTCTGCCCTCAGTTGCGGAAGTGGATGTTTTGATCGTTTTTGTTCGTGTTTGTTTGGGTTTAATTGTCAAAGTTCGTTATTGTTTTAGTCTTGTTGCCATATTTATTTAAGTGTCGAGAAGTTTTGGCAGTAGTTGTAGAAAAGCTGTTGAGATATTTTTTTTATTTATAGCGTCTATTGTAAGAGTTAATAATTGTTGTAGTAAATTGGGGTGACTGGTAAAAGCAGCGTTGCTCAGTAGCTGGTGTAGAAGGGCTGGGTTTTCCCGGTTGAGTGGGTGTGGAAGGTCTTGCAGCTGTAACTGGGGTTTTAACTGCAGCGGCATAGCTCTTTGGGTGTGCTAATTTGGTGGTCTCGGAATTCATGAAGTTAGGTAAGGAGGATGGAGAAGGATTTTGGGCTGGCTGGGAGGTTGGTGGCGGGACGGTGGTGTTTGCCGTAGGTTGTGTGGCTGCAATCTTGGGGAAGCAGGGGCAGCCACGATAGCTGGCTGGGGACTGTTCTTGCAGTTGGCGCATGTCGCAGGCTGTTCTTTTGGGTTTCGGGCATGCTATTGAGTGATGCTTATCACCGCATTTTACGCAACGCGACTTAGAGTGGCAGCCTCGCTGTGTGTGCCGGAATCCTTGGCAGCGATGGCACTGGGTTAGGTTGTCTTTTTTCTTGTTGGACGTTTCCATTTTAATTACGAGTGATAGGACAGATTTAATATTCCACATGCCTTTATAGTTTCCAGTTCGATTGAGGAGTACAAGCACCAGGGGGATTGGGCGTCTTTCCTTTCCAACATGTAATCGGGTTACAATCTGTACTGGGAAGCCTTGAGCACGTAAGTCTGCGGTGATATCGTCGGTGGCGATTTCCTCTGGGATGCCTTGTAGTACAACTCGTAGTGGTTTGTCTTCTTTTAGTTGAAGTGTGTAAAAAGATACCCTGTCGTCCTCGAGAAAGTGTATCATACTTCTGTAATCCTCCACGCTGATACCGTCGGGAAGATTTTTGGCTTTTGAAAAGTTGATTTGGAGGCGAATGAACTCGCTGGAGAGGGTTGTCCATCTGTTATTGTCCTTGATGATTATAGGAGGTATTTTAGATTGTTTGGTTTTATTGATATTTACGTCTGCAAGTATTTCGAATTGATTTTCTGTTTCTGTTGTGTTGCTTTCAATTGATTCACGCCTTGTGCGTTTTTTCCAATTTCGGCCTAAAACAGGAATAAAATTATCATGTTCGTTCGTTGGGGGTTTTGACATTTCAGTTTTAAGGTTATCATTTTCGTTTGCTGGGGAGTTTGACATTTCTGACTTTGAAGGATCTGGTTTTAATGTGTATGGTCGGCCAAATCTTTTTGTGGCGAACTAAAGCACTTGGTTAATAAGCACCATTAATTCATCTGCATCCATTTCTTCGATTATAAATGTCATTTTTGACGGCGCGATGTGCACTGCGCTTGTGACAGATTTGTGAATTTTGAATTTAATTTTCCTGGAATACAAAGTTTGTAAAGAGTATGGGGTCTTGCGGACACTGGTTAGTCCTTAAGAGGACTGTTTTTATAACACTTTACTGATATTTTATTTCGCCTTGGACTTCTGAAAAAATTACCTCTTTAGGAGCGCTTATTTCAGGTTGATATTGACAGTAGTGATTATTTCCAACTCGGTCCACATTTAGAATTAGGGGGAATTTGAACAAAATTGCCCCAATCAACTGTCTTGACTTGAAAATATAAAATCTTTTATTGGAGAAACGAATTAACAAAGATTTTGTAAAATCATTTACAACCAGGAAAGCAAAAATTTGAAAAAACGAAAGGAGAAATTCCAAACTTTCCAAAATACCTCAAAAAAACGTAATAACTACCTAATTACTAATCAAAGTATTGAAATAAGCACCCAGTCAGATCTAAAAAATAAGCTAATACGATAAAAATTTCCTAATTTGATTTCTAATATCCATATCATGATAAAATCAAATACTTACCAAAATAAATACAGAAAGTTCATCTCTTTCAGACATAACTTCAAAATAAACTAGAAGGAATGAAGGAAAAAATTAATTAACAGCTAGCATCACCTGCCCACGTATTAGAATTTATACAAAGAGGCGCAAATGAAAAATGAAAAATCTAATAAAAAGAGCAATCTTAAATTAAACTAATAAATCATAAATTAAGATGAACAGAAAACAATTAAATGTTTTAACCTGACCTAACATCTTAGGTAAATATCATCATAGTAGTAAATCAGCTGTGCCGAAAGACACATAGATTATTCCCTTCTTCTAAGTACAATAAGGAATTAAATAAAATGAAAACATTTATACTCTGTGTCCTGTTTGCAATAAGAAATAATTATGATTCGTCATCCACCAGCTAATATTAATTAAAAAGAAACTAATAAGGGATAACCATTGCTATCCACGCGATCTCAAATATGAACTACTAGAAACTCCTCCGAGGAGAAAAAAGACTAACCAAAGGATTATGTAAGATCAACAAGTGATCGGTTTTGCAAATGTTCATTTTGAACATTAACTTATAACCAAATTTCAAGTTGCCATTTTTTACTTCCTTTTTACTCAGTTATTGAAAGTCGGTAGCCAATATGAGTCAAACTCAAAAGAATAAGTGAAAATGACCATAGAAAGACAAAGAATTGTTTAATTACTATTAGCTTATGTGTTTCACTGCATACCAGCAGACCTTCAGATTATCCATAACATGGAAATCATTAAATAATTAATTAAACATTTCTGGGACTCGCCTTGGAAAAAAGTTAAGAAATGTTGATGATAGCCTACGTAGTTTCTGATGCTCTTGTTACCACTCTCGGACTTTTAGTCCTCGCCAGGAGGTTCTAACTGTTTTTGAAGTATTATTTCTTGCAACTACGTAGATACGTACTAAATCTTTTTCAGCTGTGAATATACCTGGTAGTATTTATGGTGCCTCTATAGTAATTTCTTCACCAGCCTCCAAAAAATGTCTGTAAGAAATTAGCGTTTTATAACACTTTAGAATTTATCTTAATATTTCTGAGTCAAATTCAAGAAGAAATGACACGAACTCTAAACCTGTATCTACAGCTTTACAGCCTGACCTTTAGACCTTCTCATAACCATGCTAAATTATATCTACCAAGCGCCAACCATAGCGAAGTTATGACCAAAAGAAGTGAGCTGCCCAGGATCTGTACATGTATATGGAAAGTGTTCTAGTAGAAAAATTTTAGAACTACATAGAGTACAGGGCATAAAGCTATCGTTACAGAGTATTGCTCTCCTTACAGCAACATTTGCCCGTTGGTTGAAGTGTTTGTAAAGCCTAAACTGCGGGTAAGCGTACCGATTCTGTTTGTGCATATCAAAATATCTTCATATGAAAACAAATTAGTTTGATATTTTCGATTTGATAATTGAACCCATGCTAATCTTAAAGGCTTGAGGTATGTTGAAAAGGTAGATCTACGCCCTGTACCATGGACAACGCTAAGATACTTCTTTGTAATCCAAAATATGTTGTAGTACTCTCCATGTACATGCCTGGGTTCCAGGGGTCGCATATTTCTTTTAGTCACAACTATAAGTTTACTATGGCCCTTTTTGTAATATGTAAATAGACGTTCGGCGCAAAAAATCCCAACCTACTTTTCTTGTTTTAAATAGTTTTTACTGAAGTAGGTTTCATCTGTTAAATGGCACAAACAAAAAGTTAATACTTATGTAAAATGGCAAAGTTTTTGCTCCAATGAATATTTTGTCTAAATCAATACTGAGATAAAAGTTTAAGAAAGTGATGTTTATTGATGTAAAGTTTTGGGTATTAAAAGAAATTACTGATGAAGACCAAGTGGTATGGTTGAAGCGTAATGGTACTTATGATTAACATTGTATCGGTTTGTTGGACTGCTAGTGAGGTAGCAAATGGAAACAGCCATGATAGATATTGCTGTTGGTGTTGCTGACGTTCATTGGGCAGTGTAAAAGAATCGATATTGCAGTTGGATATCTGTGTCATTTTCAACGCAAGATAAATTCGGACTGCAACGAAAGATGAAAACACGGAAGGTACCACAACCAACAACTGCGCACTTCCAAGCACCAACCACTACTGATCTTCTATCTAACAAACGGAAACTTAGGATTATTTCCTGGACCAAAATGTTCAACCCTCTGTCTTTTCTTGCTTAATTTCTCTGATTTTCCCTTCTTCCCTGTATAAAATACTCCCCATACTAGTTATACTATAAGTATGCAGTAGTCTGATTCAGTCACAAATGTTTTGATTTAATCTGCATCTGTTCTGTGGACGTATATGCCCATTTATTCAAAAATGTCTCAATTGTTTGCCCAGTTAAACTTAAAAAAGCTGCAGAATTCATTGTTTTGCTTTCCAGTACCGTGAAAAAAAGTAAAGAATCGATGCTTACAGATGGAAGCTCTTAATTAATTAAGTGCGGTTCATGTTTCCTCTCGGTTACACTTTATCACTAAAAGAAACTAATAATTAATTAATAACCTCTTTCCAAGTCTGATATTAGGAATTTTCTTCTAAGTATGATTTCAAAATCGTATCCTAATTAGTTCTGACAAATAGCGGTTTACTGGAAGTAATCAACAGCCTGTCTTGAAATTTCTTCGCGAGACAGTAATGATACGCAACGCAACGTTCATACGCGAACCACAGTGACAAAACCTCTTTATTTTTTATATTTCCCGTAAGCTTTCAAGGTCTTGTTATCTCTAGGGGAACTGCAACATTTACAAGAATGTCATACATACATATATAATAAAGAACCAAAAACACAATTTGTTTATGCACGTGGGTGTACCTGTCAAACAATAATCAATTAAACACTCATTAGTTCTTCTAAAGAGCCGACAGACACTTTTAAAACAAATTTCAATTCATCAAAACAACAATTGCTTAAGAGTAAAACCTAATCGCATCGGACACAAGCGCAAACTGTAAACGTTGTCCTATATGTGTCAGAATTTTGAAATCTTAAAGTAGTTCAAATGATACATAAAACTGTCAAGCATTACTATATTGCACTTCCAAAGGAAGTTACAAAAAATATTTGAATATTCACCTTGATAGATAAATAGCATTTCTCTATGCAACAAAAAATTCAAGCCTTCCTTTTTTCTAAATGGTCTTACAAGAAGAAGTTTGCACCTTGCTGTTTTTACCGTTAAGTGCCTCAATGTGTTTCACAACCTTTATGTTACTCGATTGTATAAAAAAAGAGCTCGTTATACTTTATTTTTTTTAATAATTTAAATAACCAAAAGTCAACGCATGCTCCAAGGAATACCTGAGGTAGGAAATCAAATCTAAAAGCAGAGCACGCTCTGGGGATCCTCACTATACCATCACAGTTTTACTGATATATCGGATTTCTATGCAAATTTTTTTGCGTTTTGATTTAAAGCCATTTAATCCTGATCACGTTAGAAAAAAATTCAAGAAATGTTTCCCACGGTGTAAATTTATTACCATGTTTTCTCAGACCTTCAAGGACACTTCTCTATTATATTCTTCTTTATTGTATTTCACGTTTTATATAAAATAATCCATAAAAAGCTGTTAGTTATTATTCCATTCGAATCTGAAAATCCGAACACTATATAAATAATAGATATCATAAATATTTCTAGTAGATGCGTGTCTATTAAATATTTACTATGAATACTAATTAACATTAGTTTAGTTTTCTTATAGCACGCTCTTCTATAATAATAATCGAGTGTTAATTTTATTCAGAATCCACGCTCTCGCTGTATATTTTCGCAGACAACTTATTAATATTAATCCGGTTATGTTATCTCAGTATATTTTTCTGTCACCAACATTGACATTAGTAATTCATTAAGATGAAAATTTAGAGCAGTTCGAAATTTTAAAATATCTTCTGATTGCGATAGCTTTGGCGCATTATAAGTGCTTTATCATATTAAAACAATCGACAAGACTAACATTAAGATGATTAAATACAAAGTAACGCTAATGATCTCTTGGGCTGTTTGTTTTTCTAGACTGTACTAGGTCATGTTTGTTGAATTTTGTAAGTGAAAAAATCACTTTTGTATTACATTCAATCTTGTCGGTTCCTTTTGTATTTTTATTTGACATTTTGATAAAGCCTTTCCGAGTTTGTATCCATTTTTCATTCTGATTTAAAAATGAAGGCAGAATTCTTCTCCGACAGCATTTTATGGTTTGATTAGTTCCATTATTTAAAGCAGATCCAGAATTTAAAATTTCAATACCAATCCTTATGTGATCAGATTTATTAAATTCCTAGTGAGTAGTAAACTTTTTAAAATATGAAGGGAATTTAGCACGGATGTAAACATGATACTGTTTTAAGGTTTTTCTTAGAATTTTTATTGTTTTTTAAATATTTTTTAATGAATTAATTGGTTTTATTTTAGAATGTCTATATTAGCTGCCTCATCAATTTCTACACAGAATGTAGTATGAAATTAAGATCCATACTTTACCTGGTTAAGGTTTATTAAATTGCTTTTTTAAAGTCAGTGTTAAGACCAGATCCTAGTGCGCAGTAGAAAGGTTTTATCAAAGGAAGTTGACTATGAGCATCTGTAATGTTTTACATTTTTCAGAAATAATAAGTTCTTCGATCTCAAATTGTCGTAGAAATGGAAGTCAGCACTAGGTCATTAAGTATGTAATAACAAACAGAAGATTAATATCAAATCAAATACCAGATATTAGGATATTCAATTCGGTACATAGTAAGGGATTATAATGTTTGAAGCAGAATCGCACTGACTACGGAAAAAACTGCAATAAGAGATGAAACATTGCAGGTAAACCCAAAATAAAATAGCAAAAGAGAGTACACAAAAAAATATGAGCAAATAAGATAGAAAGCAACTTTAGTACACGATGAGCCTTCTGCTGAATAATCGTCATGTTCTCAGATGCTAAAATGATATAAAGCTAGGTTAGGATATTCTACTTTTAAAGTTGTGGACCCAAGTAAAAAAAAATCTTATTCTCCCTAAAAAAATTAAATGGGAATTCTATTTCTAATCGTTTTCTATATGATCTTGTCAAACACCATTTATAGCGAAACCATCTCGCGGTGTTTTCTGTTTCATTTAGTGAATACTTTGTTAATACATATTGATAGTGATAGGTACAGAATTCTTATTTAAAACTGCTCTTGCCATGGATACAATTACAAAAGTGGCGGTCAACTATGTTGCTGAAGGCCTTCCAGATAAAGAAATCAACAAATTAATTTTCATTTGCACTTGAAGATTATTACAAATTTTTTACACCATTTGAAACTTACCGGTGCGATGGTTTGCCACGATTCCAAGATTGTCTTTTCATATCATCCAAAGACATCAAAGAAGGTATCGTATAAGTAGCTGAGGTGTTGCAAAAGACACTGCACAAAACGAATTAAAAATCAAACGGAAAAAGTGTAATTCTTGAAGATAGAAATAGAGTCTAGCATTAAATCGAAGATGCAAGTATCAGATTATCAGCATCAAAGAAACTTTATATGTTGACAATGATGAAGCATTACAAAGCTTGCAGCATCTAACTGAACACTTTAAAAAAATTATCAAGAACTGTTTTCTTAAGTTAAGCGGCTTTCCGATAAACAATTCAAATTCGAAGTAGAAGAAGAAGAAGAAGCTACCACTTTTAATAGAAATTGTCAATTTTGAAAGCTCTTAGCTCCAACAAGAAGATACAAATGCCAATCAAGAAAGACAGCGCAGTGCACCTAAAACTAAAGACAGCAA